>CAJFCP010000162.1:723340-745463 GCA_904066005.1 Synergus itoensis | reverse complement strand
ATTCGGATTAAAAGTTCTGATTGACCGGATTCATTCCGATTGATGCGGATTGACCAAAATCATTCGGATTGAAAGTTCAGGTTAATTAATGGGCCTCGAATTAATTTCAATTGAAATCTTCCTACGGATTAGATCGGAATGAAACTTTTTGGTTCGGATGAAAATTCCGGAATGATTCGGAAAATTTCGGATTGGCTCAGAATGAATTTCACCCTAGCGAAAGCATCGGATTGAAATTCATTTCGAATCAATTCGAATAATTCACGGAATCCAATCCGAATTAATCAGAATTAATTTTAACTTTCAATCCGAATAAATCCGGTCAATCCGAATGATTGCGATCTTTCAATCCGAACGAATCTGTTCAATCAGAACTTTCAATCCTAATGAATCCGAATTAATCCGGTCTATCCGAATCAATCCGAATGAATACGAGAAATCCGTATAAATTCGGATTCATTCGTATTGAACGAATTTATTAGGATTGAAAGTTCGGATTAATTCTGAATAATTCGGATTGGCGAATTCATTCGGAATAAAGGTTCGGATTGACTTCGAATGAGCTTCGGATTAATTCGGATTGAAAACTTCCTTCGGATTAGATCGGAATGAAACTGTTTGGTTCGGATACAAATTTCGGAATGATTCGGAAAATTTCGGATTGATTCGGAATGAATTTCAATTCGAAGCTTTCGCTACGGCAATTCAAAACTTTCGTTAGGTTTATTTTTTCGTTGAATGGAGGGTACAAAATCACTCTCTTCGCACCTGATGAGAAAAGCAAAATATCTTGGAAGAGGAAAGGAAACTTATATCGTTATATCGGATATAGGAGAGGAAGACGCGGGGCGTCGGGACGCCTCTTCAGCCACGTGACCAAGAGCAGAATTCGCGGCGTCCACCGAAAATCTAAATCCGTCCGAGCCAAGAAGAAGAGGCGCGTCGATGCCTCCTTGAGCATCGAAGGAGTTCTCGCGTGATAGTCAATAATCGCGTCTAGATTGCATCGGATCTGAATTATTATTGCGGTAGGATCTCGATCTCGATCCTTCAGATCGGTTCGATTTAGATTTCGCGGGTGCTACCAAAAATCATCATCTTTGCAGAGATGATTAAAGTCGACGAAACGGACCCGGTTGGCGGTAAGCACTTTCCTGATTTATCCCGAAGGCACGACACAGAAACGCCTCTTCCGTGTATTCGGCATTAAGTGTTCGTGACCCGGACCCACGACGCGTGCAACTTCTGTCAAAACTAGACTCAAATCGATTCGCATCCAATTTTTAAAATAAACAATTATAATACATTCTCTCTGATGAGAATGTAAAAATTATAGTTCATCAAAATTTCGAGAGGAAGAAATAAATCAGTTGGATATTGTGTTTCAGTTTCAACAGATCTATATCATATTATCAATAGTTTATATCATATTTAAGCGAGATTAATTTGTGAGTTAATATTCAATAAATTGCACTTGATGAGAGGATTAATTAAGGCGGGTTTAATTCAGATTTTTATAAATACCTATTTTGAAGAGTAAGGTGTTATTTTTGCAAGAGAACTCAAATTTTTGACAACTTTATTTTTGAAGAAAGTATTTAAAACTGAATGAAGTTGAAAAAAATAAATGATCTTGAATTTCGTTCGGATTTCTGGGTCAAATATAAAATTTAAAAGTGTAGACTATACGCTTCAGTCTCCAGAAGCTATTTACTTTTTTTTCTTAGGCTAAACTTTAAACGTCATTCCGAGGAGATAAAATTTACCCAATAGAGCCACGGTCTAAAATTGATCACTTTATTTAGAGAAGTTTCTTTTTCTTATCTTGTTGCTAATTTATGTTTGACATTTTAAATTAAAAGTTTGATTACCTTGCTTTTTTATTATTGTAAAAACTTGTTTATTTTTAGACGTATTTCGGGACGTATAATATTTCGAATAAAGAACAAATGTGTTCCGGTATAATTTACCAAAAGTTAAGAAAGACGAGACTTTTAGAGTCGAAAACAGAACTCTATAATCTAGATAAACGCTTGATATTTATTTATGAAGTTGTTGAAGTTGAACTGTTTTATATTCAGAGAGAATAAGTTTAAGCATTTTTTCTCGTACAGAGTTGAATAAATTTAAACTAGCATTTAGAATTGAATTTAAAAATTTATTCTAGTCGATTTCGGATTAAAATCTATGTACATCACTATATACAGTGATTAATTTTCAATCAAAATAAAGTGATGCCAAAACGGAGAATTTAATTCTGAACCCAATTTCCTGTCTTAATTTCTGATTTTAATCCAGTATTGTCATCCGGGATCTTAATTTCTAATAAAAATTTTTTCTTTTCAGAAATCGAGCCAAGCTTTCCCTACAGAGCCGTGACGGTGAGGAAGGGGGTACAATTTAAGGACCAGTACGACATCCAGTCGGAGATTGGAAGGTAATTTTCATCAGAAGAGAATTCCTATCTCTTAATTCGAAATTAAAAATGAAGGATGGATTTTTAATCGATTCGCTCGCGCGTTTTGATCCAAGGACGAATTGGTGCTTTCATCAATCGATTTTAATTAAGTCCGGGATCCATCTTTGGCAGAGAAAAAGAATCGAAGTTCCTCGATCGAGGCTTGGCTTTTCAAGGGGACAGGAACAGGAAGCTGTGCGAAATTTAGTCGTCGGATTCAATAATATCACATAAAATTTTCCGAACCGTTTCAGCCCATTCGAGTTGGCCCCTGTTTTCTTTAAAATCTATTTTGAAAATTACATTGTTGTATGTTTTACTGTTTCTGAAAGAAAGTAGAAAAAACTGGACTTTGTGAAAAACAAAATTTATGTTATTTATTTCAAAAATTTAATTTTCAAAATTAATTTTAAAAACAAAAGAAGCCAATTTAAACGGCTCGGCAAATTTTATGTGGTGTTATTGAATCCAGCGGCTCAATTTGTGGCATACCTTTCAAGTTTCAAGCTTCTGTATATATATACAAGACCGAATGTAAATACAAGCCGATACGTCGTTACGCCTTTCATAACGAATCCAAACGAATCTGAACGAATGGGAACGTAAATAATGACGACGCGATGCATTCTACGGAAATGCGAATTCGGAAACTGCGTCATTAGCCGATTGGATCATTGAATGGTCTATTGAGTCGTGGGCGTCATCAATTTTCGTGATTTGGAATCCAATTTTCTGTTCTGGGTATATAAAGGCCTCTTCAAAATTCATTGATTTGAATGAAATTTTGGATTAGTTTCAAGTTGTTGGAACGGATTTGGAAAAATACTATTGCACGTGGAAGCATCTTTTTTAGTTTTTCAACGCAAAATCATTTTTGAAGACAAATTTAGCAAATTTATAGACATGTGTCTTTATAATTATTATTGTGGAAATTGTTAGGAATATTCTTGAAGTCGAGAATATATTGTTTTAAAAATTGCATTTGATGATTCACGCAATATGCAGAATTGAGGTTCAAGGCCGATCAATTGAACGTATGGAGGAAATAACAAATGTTATTTCTTCCTTTTGGACTGAAGCTTTTCAACAGTTGAAATACTAGAAGAAATTCGAAAAAATATCTGGAATTTTATTTATAATGTAAAAATATCACATTTTTTTGGATGATTCTCAATTTTTAAACATTTTTTCAAAATAATTTGCAAATTTCATGAAGTATCAAATCTAAACTGCGGAAGGAAATTCCAAAAGATGGCCCATTTACCCCGTTCGTTTGAAGCAAGATGCGCATGACTCATGGAGTCTTTTTTAGATCCTTAGTGGGTCAAATCTTGTATGACCCACGATTAGATTTTCTGCCTGTGGTCGCGGTATATTCCTCTTAAATTAATATTTTGCACAAAGAAACCTACTTAGCAGACTCTAAACCATTATTTCAGACGTTTAAAAATAGAGAAGAAGTAAAATTGTCTTTGGAATTCGGAAATGATATGTAGCCAAGTATTTTTATGTGTTTAATATTTGTTTATAGGACAATTTAAAAAGATAAAAACACTTTGCTTTAAAAAAACATTATTTCAGCTCTGAATATTCTTCACTTGAATTATTTATAGTACTTGTCGTTGCCACATGTTGCACTTGCATTGTGCTCAGTTCGTTGATATAATATCTCAGAGCCAGACGAGTAGAATTTAGTTTGCGTAATAATTAAATTCATGTAGATACTGCGTTTCACAGACAGAAAAGAATATACAAAAGAAAATCTAAAAGCATTTGCTGAATCCTTAGTATAAATTATTGTTATCGATTATGTTAAAAATTACTTTCGAGAGTTTTACTTTACTTTACTTCGAGCAAAATTAATTCTTCTTCTTCATCCCCAATTATTAATTTATAATTTATAATCGGTGCTTCATTTATAATGTATTCCAATAAATAAAGTGCCTAATCTCTCATTTTTTGGAAAAATCAATTAACTCACGATTAGGAAACTGAGTAAATTTAAAAGGAAACTATTTCGAATAGAATTATATTTAACGATCCAATTTTTTATGGGAATCTTTACGAGTCAATAAAATGCATTTTTAAACTGGGTTTAAGGTAAACAGTATTCCTTAGGAAATTACAATATTTATCGAGGGCGTTAGATATTTTGTAATAAATTTATAAATTTATAAGTTCTAAATTTATAATAAATTCTGAAAAAAAAGAGAGAAGGTATGTTGGTGAGTCACATGTTAATGCTTTGGTAATCAAGGTCTTCGGGTCTATAAATAATGAGTTTCTGTTTTGTTGGGGGTGACGTCGTGCGTCGGGTCGGCGCTTCGAAGCGTCGCGACGCTCTTGACACGCGGGTTCAAGTGAACGCGAACCTCGGATCGACGACTCGAATACACGCATTCCTTTCATCCATTCAGGTGTGAAATTCCTACAATTTATGTAATAAATAAATATTTATACAATTTTGCAAACATAATTTAAATTTGAATTTTTTAAATTGTTTGATTTTTACTTTAAATTGTTATTTATATGTAACATGAATGAAATTTGTAATCATGCAATAAATGTATAAGTTTAAGGAACACTAATTGATTAATTAATTTAAGAAAAGCTCTCTTATATTAATTTTGATCCTTATAAATTATCCTATTATTTATATTACTTCCGGTTCGTACCTGAATTGAGTGACAGTTTTTGGCTTAATTGCAAGTTACTGTACGGGTCTTCTTGCCAACACAAGTAGGAAGTTTTCGACACTTCCTCGTATATTTTTTAATTGAGGTGTAAATTAAGTTACGTACATCATTTTTTTAATTTTCATTCTTTATTTCTTGAATTAAAAATCATTCAATTTATTCTAAAGCTACATTTTAAAATTATTACATTTTTTATTCATAAAAAAATTCATATTCCTCAACGTCTTCAAATTAAAAGTGACTTTCTGAATAAAAAATTTTTACAATTTCTAAAAAAAATTTCAAGTTTGTTTCAAAGTCGTTCCGCTACAATATCACTCGCTTTAAAAATTTAAGTTGGTGGAACAATATTTACGTCGCTCTTTATAGTTTCTCCACTTTTTTTTTAATCTTGGCTTTGTTCCTAAATAAAAATTAAATTAAAACTTCTGAAACTTGGAAGAGATTATTAAATTATAATTTCTGCTGCAGAATGAAATTTCATTTTTCGATTAAAATTTTCTATTTTCATTTTATATATTTGAATCTAATAAGTTGGATATTATCTGTTTTTTATTTAAATTTGTGATGAGGAAAGTCTTTGACATGAAGTCGTTTGTTGATCCTCAGGGGAAAATTTGGCACAGTTTACCGATGCAAGGAAAAGAAAAGTGAATTGGCTCTGGCGGCCAAGGTGGTGAATACCACGAGGAAGGAAGACAAACGTGCCGTAGAACGAGAGGTCGAAATCATGAGAAGGTTACAGCATCCCCGTCTGATTCAACTCTACGATGCTATCGACACTGGGAAGCAAATCTACGTCATTTTAGAACTGTAAGATTAAAAAAAAATGTATTTTGAAGAGGATCTTCTTCTAAATCTAGAATTAAATTCCTAAAAATTATATCTCACAAGTTTCGTTTATATAATAATAATTTTTCTATTTGCAGCATCCAGGGCGGCGAATTATTCGAGAGAGTAATTGACGATGACTTTGTTTTAACTGAAAGAAGCTGCGCAGTCTTTATGCGTCAAATTTGCGAAGGAATTGAATTTGTCCACGCTCAGCACATTTTACATCTCGACATGAAAGTAAGAAGCATGATATTTTATAAAAAAATATGTTTTTAATTGTATAGAAACTCCGTGTCATAAAAATTTATCAGACCGAGAAATAAAATTAACTTCCTTTTTATTGGGTTGAAGTTTCAGACGTCTAGTCTGACGATTTTTTTACATTTATTGGAATAATAATAATGAAAAAAGTTTCCACTGTTTCCAAAACCCAAAATTTTTATTTAGCAATTTTAGAGAATTTTGAGGAATTTTAAAGAGACTTTAAAGAATTGCAAAAGATTTTAAATAATTTTAAGGAATTTCAAGAGATTTTATAAGATTTCAAAAATTATAAAAGGATTTCAAGAGATTTATAGGAATTTCAAGGGATGCTAAGAGATTTCAAGATATTTCAAGAGATTTGAAGATTTTTCAAGACATTTACAGAAAATTTAAAAGTTTTTAAAGAATTTCGAATAATTTTAAGGGATTTCATTTTATTTACTCTCCACATTGGAATAAATTCCTCAAAATTTCTTAAGGGTGTTGAAGCCAAGTTCCAATCTAAAAACTCGACTTCTTCATTTTACTCAACAAATATTAAATTTGGAATTTTTTCCCTCTGTAGAGTTAATCAATTTTTAACTAAAATTATGCGTACAGAGCGAAAAAATATTTAATTCAAGTTTTTTTTTTAAGTAAAATGAAAATATCCAATTTTGAAGTTAGAATTTTAATTCTTCGTTTTATGCAAAAAGTATCGAAATTAAATATTTTTTCGCTCTGTATACAGTTTTATATTTGGAAAAAGATTAGCGCTACAGAGCGAAAAAATATTTATCTATAATTTTCGTTCAGTAAAATAGAGAATGGAATTTTGAACTTAAAACTTGGATCCAACGCCCTTAAAATCACTTAAAATGTTTAAAAATCTTTCGAAAATCTTTAAACTCCCTTGAATTATTTTAAAATCCATTGAAATTCCTTACAATTACTTATCACTAAAATCTTATGAAATCTATAGAAATTTCTAAAATTCTCTGGAACGACGTTTTGATAACTTTTTCAAACTCTTATAAAAATTCCTTGAAATCTTGTGAAAACTCTTGGAAATCCTTAAAATATTTTGAATACTACTATTAAAAATCCTTTGAAGTTCATTAAGATATTTTGAAATTCCCCGAAATCGCTTAAAATCTCTATAAAATCCCTTGAAATTTCTTATAATAAAAACCCGGGCCGGGTTAGTAAATAAATAAAAATAAAATGATTTTGGGAATTTTTTTGATATTCTTTATCTAATAAATGCCAAAAAAAAATGAAATAAAAATGCTCGTCAGACTAGACGTCTGAAACTTCAACCCAATTTCCTTTTTTTAATTGCAGCCGGAAAATATTTTATGCCTGACAAAGGAGGGAAACAGGATAAAAATCATCGATTTTGGATTGGCGAGGGAGTATGACCCCAAAAAGAAGCTACAGGTTCTCTTTGGAACGCCCGAGTTCGTCGCGCCAGAAGTTGTGAATTTCGATCAAATCGGCTTTGGCACCGACATGTGGAGCATCGGTGTCATTTGCTATGTATTGTAAGTTACATACATACAAATTATATTAACAATCCACCATTTGCCAGAAATGAAAATAGATTCCAGTTGAATCAAGCGGAAACTCGTATAATCATCAACTTTCAAGATCGTCGATTACTCGGATCACTAAGCGCCGCTCATATTTCAACCAAACTTTGCAAGTTTAAATAGGAAGTTAAAATTCCTTTAAACCAAGTTTCGAAAGCTGGGAAAGTTCCAGAGAAAGGAATTTTATTTGTTCTCTCTTAACTTTTTATTCTAAAAATTCTTTTTATTTCTTGTTCGAATCATCTTGAAAGCTTTCTATTATTAAGGGCGTTAGACCCAAGTGTTAAGCTCAAAATTCCATTCTCCATTTTACTCAACGAAAATTATAGATAAATATTTTTTCGCTCTGTAGCGCTAATCTTTTTTTAAAAATAAGACTGCGTACAGAGCGAAAAAATATTTAGTTTCGATACTTTTTGCATAAAACGAAGAATTCAAAATCTGACTTCAAAATTCAATATTTTCATTTTATTTTTAAAATATTTAAATTAGATATTTTCTCGCTCTGTACGCATAATTCTAGTTAAAAATTGATTAATTCTACAAAGGGAAAAAATTCCAATTTTAATATTTCTTAAGTAAAATGAAGAAATCGAGTTTTTAGATTGGAACTTGGCTCCAACACCCTTAAGGATCCCTCTTCTGTGAGGCAGTAATATTTATAAAAATTTCTCTTTTATAGATTGTCTGGCTTGTCTCCATTCATGGGTGACACAGATATAGAAACAATGGCGAATGTTACAATCGCTAAGTACGATTTTGACGATGAAGCTTTTTCCGGAATTTCCGAAGACGCCAAAGACTTTATCAGATCTCTTTTAATCAAAGATTTATCGTAAGTATTTTTTTTATCTTCTTACTACAGCAAAGACGGTTTATTCTAATTATAATTTTGAAAATCGAGTGTTCGGTACATTGTTACTCAAAAGTAACGCGTTAGAGTTATCGACTGAATAAATAAATCACTAAATTTATGTAAATTATCAATAATTTCTAAAGCAGATCCAGTAAAAGTAACGCGTTACTTCCGAACACTGTTAAAACCCGTATTTGCTGTTTTGTTGCTCGTTCGTCTTTGTTTCCCATTCGCTAACTAAAAACCTCGTCTAAGAAAAGCTTGTTCATGCCCCTGTTAATGAATGATAACAAATTATAATGAATGATAATAAAAATAATCGTCAAACTCGCAATTCAAAAACATCCGATACAGATGAAAGTTTGCCTCATTCCTTACACAAAAAGCGGTCGCGAGGAAAAGAAAAGCCACTTAATCAAAAATGCAGAACCCGGAATCATCGACGAGCGATCATCAAACACATCCCAAAAGCTAAAAAAAAAATAATAATAAAAGTAATAAAAAAAAAAGAATCTCGACTTCTAAGCATGCTCGTCACCAAAAATCCAAACTCTATTCTGGTGTCCAAATTCTATTTCTTTCCTCTAATCCGGAAAGGTAACTTTACCTGGGACCTGTCGAATCTTTCAGAAAGAGAAATACTGCGTCCCAGTGTCGTCAACATCCATGGCTGGTCCAGCAGAAGAATTCATCTCCATCGGAAGTTATCAACGGAGTGAAGCTCGAAAAACCAGAGATGAATGGATACCCAGTGACAAAAACGACTAAGCAGGAGTTGGATGTCACCAAGGACAACCTGAGACTTTTCGTTGAGAGGTGGCGAGAACATCCAGATAGTCCCTACACAATTGAATCTGATATTACACCTGTAGGTTCACCAGAAGCAACTGAAGGTCCACCTCTGATCCAAAACAACAACCTAGAGTCCATATCCCTTAGATGTCACAGTCCTTCACCATGTGGAAGTCTTTCTAGCTCTATGTCTGATTCCACAACCTCAACTCGAGACAATGGATCAGGATCTCTTCTTTCAGTTCCACATATAGGATTAGCCTTCGAAAGACGAGCCTCGGAAGGTGCATATGTCGAAAAAGCGAGAGATGCTGCAGCCCAGATTATCCTTGCTGAAGAGATCATTAAATTATCAGAACATCTGCGTTCCATTGCGATGGGACAACGTGAACCTGACAGCACCTCAGATGATAAATCTAAAGCTACTAAAGATGACAAATCCAAAGCTTCTTCAGCTGATAGACCCAAAGCTTCTTCAGATAATAAACCCAAAGCTTCATTAATCAATAAATCAGAAGCTTCCTCTATAGTACTGAAAAAGACAAGCGAGAAAAAGAAGACTGTTTTCAAGAATGAAGAGAAGAAACCACTGACAGAGGCACAACAGAAACAACTTCAACTACAAACACAACTACAGAAACCAAAACCAAAACCAACAAGAAGTAAAGATGATGAGAGTATTAAACCCAAAGAAGAGAAGAAACCAAAAGAAGATAAGACACCAAGATTGATGAAGATGACCTCGGGAGAAGCTGAAAGCAACGAAATATCTGAAAAGTTATCAAACATTACAAGGCAAAGGAAATTGAATGGCACAGCCTTCAATGGCAGTCGTTTCGAAAAATATGCAGAAACTTCTGGTTCAAGTAATGTCTTCACCCTGAAGAAGACGAACAAGTACAACACTGTAGTCTTCAACGAGACTTTTTCTACCAAGATTAAAGATAACTTTAGTGTCAACCAAAAATCTGATGTTGAAGCCAACTCTTCACTTTGTGATGACCTTGAAAGAGAAATGGACCTCACTCCACCTTGGAGAAAGTCTAGGTCTAAAAGAAGGTTTAGTGAGTCTTGTAGGGATGTTCCTAGGATCACGAATCTTCAAGACCTGCACAAGACTCTGAATCTTGATGAACCAAAGAGTACTAAAGATTTGTTGTTGCATCTTCTAAATGAATGGGATGACACAAGACCGAGTGTAATTGGAAGGAAGTCGAGTGTCGATTGGTGTGGAGAAGAATCCGTTGCGAGGAGGTCTATGAACTCGCTGGCCGAGTATTTTCAATCAGAACAAAAGAAAAGTACAACGACTACTTCTTCTAAGGCTACACCTTCGATACATCGCTGATGGAGTTTAGGATGTTGATTTAGACTTGTTGCTTTTCTTTGGCTCGGTGATCTCTAGGTGTACTGAATGTGGCTGGCTCTTTATTTGAAATTTATAATATATTTCTTAGAAGCAAAAGCGGAGGAATTGAATGGCTGAAAGATAATTGCATGTTAAGGGTGTTGGAGCCAAGTTCTAATCTAAAAATTCGATTTCTTCATTTTACTCAAAAAATATTAAATTTAGAATTTTTTCCCTCTGTAGAATTAATTAATTTTTAACTAAAATTATGCGTACAGAGCGAGAAAATATCTAATTCAAATATTTTTTGAGTAATATGAAAATATTCAATTTTGAAGTTAGATTTTGAATTCTTCGTTTTATGCAAAAATTATCGAAATTAAATATTTTTTCACTCTGTATACAGTCTTATATTTGAAAAAATATTAGCGCTACAGAGCGAAAAAAATATTTATCTGTAATTTTCGTTGAGTAAAATGGGGAATAGAATTTTGAGCTTAACACTTGGGTCCAACGCCCTTAAGGACTATAAGTTTTGTATAAATATCAATTTCTTGAAAAACAGATTTCTGCTATTTATTTTAAAAAAGAATTAATTTGCTATTTAAATTTCGCGCCAAATATCTTCAGCCTTTAATGAAATAATTTACAAAATGTTGAAAATGACTGTTTGGCTTCATTGTTATTCTAATTGAGTTTATAGAATTGTAAGACAATTGAATTATAATCTTGAAAATGAAAGACTTGGTGAAAAACTCCCTTATTTTTTTATTTTGCTAAAAGTATATTATATACATTTCATTGAAAAAATATTCCTTATACATTTTTTCAAGTAAGAAAGAGAATTATGTGATTTACATTTTGGCACGGAGTTTATATCAAAACGAAATAAAAATTGTATTATTATAAAAGAAGATTCTGGTAAATTTTGTTAAAGACTTTGTCGCACGAGCCGTTGTTGTATCTTGATATTTATTTATTATTAATGATTAATACACTTAAATTCAAAATAACCGTATTTGACAAGTTTTTTTTAAATATTCGACCTTTTTAAGCTTTTCAGCTTCGGATTTCATAATCTATTTCATTTTTAGAGAGGATTCTAATTTCAGAATTTACTCCCTGGTTCCTATTTCTACTCTTTTATTTTTATCTTCTACCACTTTTGAATTTTTCTCTACCTCTACTTTTTTTTGGACGCTGGGAAAGAAACAAATATGCTTTTGAGTTTAATAAGTTGAAAAAAATAAGATTTAATAAGTATGTAGTAATATTTATTTTGAATTTAATCTTAAATAGAAGCAGACCACGTGCAGATCAACTTTTGGAACATCGATGGTTGGAATCTTCTTTGGAAAATCCAATTTCCAAAGTTAGACTAAAGCGTTACGTCATCAAGAAAAGATGGGTGAAAGCTGTCAATACTATCCTGGCTTTAAAAAGAATGGGAGCCCACTTGGATTTGAATTTGATCTAAGGATTAATTTCCTCATTTCATCTTTTGACAAAAATACGATTATTTTAATTTATAACTATAGAAAGAAAAAAGGGAACACAAAACTTCAAATCTACGACTGAAATAAGAATTTAATTAAAAAATTGAAGATATTTGATTCTGTACTTCGTTGTATAAAAGAACATAATCTCAGTTTTGATAGTAAATATTTTTCAGAGAAAGTTTAAAGTTAAAATCGTTCGAAATTTGCTACATTTGATAAAAGTTTAGAATTTCTAAAGAACTTTTTCACTGCCTACAAGTTTTCATTAAACAATTAATTTACAAATTGTTTGATAATAATTTACAGAAATTAAAAATAATTTCACTGCTTAAATTTTGGTGTCATAATAAATTATACATTAACTTGATGTTTCTAAGGCTAGATATCATTTTCACTATTCCACTGCTGTTTTGAAGTTCTATGAGTATTATTTATGTATCTATGTATAACTTGAGTTGTTAATGTTTATTATTTTGTACTTGCGCAATATTGCCTAGAATAGAATGTAATATATATTTAAATTACTATATTATATGTATGACGTTCGAAAAAGTATATTTGTTTTGCAAAACAGTCTGATTTAAATTCATTAGGATAAGTCTTTTTAAAGTTAATTATTATCATTCAATCATATTTGGATCATTAATTTGTATGTAATTAGTTCATTCAGCAAAATTGTACATGATAAAAAGAAATTGTATTTTACATACGTTGTTTAGTATATTTTATTAACTAAGTTTAAAAATATTGAAAAAAAAAAAAAAATTGTTTGGTCACGTGACTGATGCATCACGTGACCTCAATTAAAATAGGCGGTAAAAATGGTTCTTGAATTCATCTCAAGATGGCAACACTGTCCGGTTTTTTTAGCAAAAGATTTGTAAATTTTATTTTTGACTAGATTTTTTGGCAATATAACATTAATTATTTTTGAATAGGTCACTAGTAAATTTTTTAACATGAATTTTAACAAAAATGGTAAATTTTTTATAAAAAATACACCGAGATTTTCCGTTATTGCAAAAGTCTTTGGTTATTGATCCTCTTGCCATTGAAATGTAGCCAACCTAATAAAAATTTATTTCTGTTGGCAGACCTGAATTTCATTGACAGATATCAGCTGATTCCTTACAACGGTTACCTTACAACTCTTACAACTGATGCTTACAACTTATTTTACTATCATCAACTGTCATTCATAATTCATATTTGTGTACATAGTTTTATAGTGTAACCAGTGTAAATAAATAAATATTTATTAGGGGATATATATATATTTTTTTTATTCTGAACAATAATGGTAAGTGTAGTTAATTATAATACAAAAATTGAAGAGTCGAATAAAGCCCTAAGATTTGATTTTTTCATATTACTTAATAATTCGGTGAGTAAATCAGGCAGTAAAAGAACATAAACCACAAATTTGCAATTTTATTCAGTAATAAAATCCATAAAAAAGAAAAAAAATGTACATTTTTATCCATAACATTTTATTTTGAAATCTAGCATATTTAAAATAATGCTACTTTACTTTTAAAGTATTAAAATGTGAAATTCTACATTTCATTCTATTTTTAGGATGCATTAAAAGACTGGAATCCATATACAACTTGCAACTACGATCCATTAAAAGCTGGAAGTATAGATTGCACAGATACAGAGCCTCACGATAAAGCTATTAGTCGTGCGATTGAAGCGCACTATGAACCGCCTCATGGATTAAAATCGAAACCAGAGAGAACAGTTTTTGTTTCTAAATTTGGTCCCCAAATCACCAAAAAGGATTTGAAAGAAGTAGGTTTCATTTTAAACTCTTCATTTCCAATTCAGTATTCCAAAATAAACTATAAAAAACTATATAAAGTATTATTTAGCAATTTTTTTACTTTAATATTTTCTTTCAGCATTTTTCTAGATGTGGAGAAGTTGAATCAGCTACAGTTATAAGAGATATCGTAACTGGGATCTCACAATGTTACGGTTTTGTGGAAATGGAAACCGAGGACGAAGCGAGAAAAGTAGTGCGACGTTTACATGGTTCATCTTTAAAGGGCCATACAATTTTTGTTGACTTTGAGTTTGGTCGATCGATGCAAGGCTGGAAGCCTAGAAGACTAGGTCAGTTCTATTCACAATGAAAAAAAGTATGACGGGAAAGGTTATAAATAGAAAACTCAGTTGATTCATTGTCCCCACTTTAAGTCCAAAAAAACTCCCTGAATTACTCTGCAATTTAAACCCCTTTCGTAATATAAAACCCTTTATTCTGGAGGATATAAAAAATGTTATATTACATTTTTAACTTCTGAAGTTTAAATTGGAGAATTAAAAAGTAAAAGTTAATGATAATTAATTTAAAAATTCTAGGTGGAGGTTTTGGCGGGAAGAAGGAATCTGGACAACTAAGATTTGGAGGAAAGGATAGACCCTTCAAGAAACCGATCATCACTGGCCCAAAAAGGCATAATTACTAAAAATGAAATAAACATTGAAGTAAGTGAAATAAGCAAAAGCTGTCACTTATTTTGAAATTGAGTCATTTAAAAGTAAATTTAGATTGTAAATATCTTGCGAACTGAATATATATTTATGTAGCAGACTTGAAGACTTCAAATAAATCTTTTTCATATTTATAGATTAAAACACTTGCTCGTTTCTTCATTTTCTTCCTTTTTTTTTTCAAAAATCGAAACTGTCTTCAGTTATTATTTTAAATCAGAGTAAATTTTTCACTAATTTTACTTTATCAAAGAGCAGAGTATTATTGAGCGAGATTAGAAACGGAAGAGAAATTTTCGATCAGTTATGTGCAGTCGATTAGGGGAGTCGTGACTTTATACCAGAGCGTCGCGACGCCCTCTCCCGACGTCGCTCCCACCATATATGGAGGCGCAGCCGGTCGCGATATTGCGCGCGCTGACTTTAAGACAATCCTCTATATTATCAGAGCTTCAGAATTTAAAAATTGGGTAATTTAAAACTAGTGTCATTTTCAAAAATCTAAGTTCTAACTTCCTAATTCCTGAATTTAATTTTGATATTTTAAATTCAATAAATATTTTAATCACGAGTCAATAAAACGATTTAAAAATATAAAAATATTCTCTTTAATGAAAAACGATATTTGAAACTTCCTGCATAGTTGATGGAATTTTATTTTATATTTATAAATTATTTTAATAAATTGATAATAATTTTTAATTATATTTTGAAGTACACAAAAATGTATAAATAAATATGGACAAGCAGAGAGAATATTTAATCTTTTTAATATCAAATTGGTCCAAAGAATTTTTTTTTTAATTTGGGAATAATATTTCACGTTTCACTGGCAGATTGCTATTTATTTAAAAGTTATTTTTTGTTGCCCTCCAGAAAGGCTGTCCTGCGAAAGGCTACAGTGTTCTAGTTTCTTCATCACGTCTCTTGTTTCAGCACCCATGTCATTCACAGTGGCGTAACTTTAACCAAGATCTGATTATTAATGTTGTTGACTTTCTTAATAGAAGTAACTTTTAAAATGCAAAAAGAGAAATCAGTGATCTAAATTTTATTGTGGCACGAATTTTAAATTGTAAAATAGTCCTTTATTGCCTTTTGAAATAGATTTGGTATTCTCAAAAACCTAACAGGAAATATTTTACATTCATCATTAACTATTTAGTTTGCGCGATTGAGAAAGCTGATCCATATATCAGAAAGATTCCAGTCATTTTTACACTTAATTTTCAATTTCCTCATGCCAAGAACTTCTCTTCGTATTTCGTTTATTTCGAAAGCTTAATGGCTCTCTCACCATATCTACTTTCTGTCATCCACAATTCTATATTCTATTTTCAACTTCCCAGACAGCTCAAATCTAAAAGTCAATTCAAGAATAAATATGCAGCATACAACTCAAGGTATCTCAAATCCTCTGGGTTCCCAAAATCAATCATCAAGGACTAGAATGCATACTACAATGTAGGTATACCAATTTTAATCATTCAATTATCTATCACCCTGTTTATATGAATCATCCTAAAGTAAAATATTCCACCAATTTGTAGAACTGATGAATCAAGATCACCTGATCGATTTGCTAGCATCTGCAAGCTCGAATCTTCAACCACATGATTAAATTAAAAGCAGAATCAAGGTCCAAAGGAAAACAAATTCTAAAACTCAAGATACCTCCACCATCTCTGAAGATACCTCAGCAACCAGGAATCTTGGAACCGCCTACTCGATTTCTGGAGAAGCGAACTAATTAGGCCGGAGTTGGGTTTCTGAATCAGATCGCGAGTGGTTCTGGAGTAAAATTTCGGTTGATCATAATAAACGGGCAAGAATCGGGGGCGGCGAAGAGTTGATTCCTGAAGAAACTCCGTTGACAAAAATAGTAAGCCAGGATCGTATCACGCCTGCGCCCTGGCTATCGGAACAGAGTCTCGAGTCCAAAATCCTATTAATAAATCCCCGAAAGGAAAGACGAGGTGGATGCGGAGTAGGTGGAGGATGATATCGAAGTCTTGGTTCTGCCCAGGGCGAAGAGGTTGATCTTCAGAGCCGCTGTTACAGTCGCGCGGACTCCACATTCCACCAGAGAAGCTCTCGCGTTGGTGTCGAAGCAGCCTCTCACTCGGCAAAGGCCCGAGAAGTCCCACTAAAATTAATTAGATTCTTTCACCCTTATCCCAAAGTGTAAGTGTCTCCGATATCTTCAATAAGTACTTCGTGCGCGATTGCGACCGATTCGTTCACCAACCAGTGGATTTTATCAAGTCTAGTGGAATTTACAGCTGGAATTGTGGAAGTGAAGGAGTGAAGATGTGCTTTCCACCTGTTGTGTGCTTTTGGTCAAACCTTGATGAATTAAGTGGAGATTGGAGATGAGGGTTTGACCACTGACGGTTTTTTTTCGAGGCTTAAAGTGCGGTTCAGATACCTCCATCTGGAGTTGGTTGCGGATCCTAGATTGTAACGATGCCACTAGGGATTGTATTTGGTTTGTTGCACCTAGGATCCACAAGCAATTTCAAGCGGAAGGTAAGTAATCTGCTCTTTAAAAGTATCAACTAAGAGTGCACCTGATGGTGATTCCTTCATTGATGATTCCGCGATTGTTCATTGATATTGATCTAATAACTCTTCATCTGATTGCATACTATTTGATGAATCTCTAGCAACGATCCTTTAAAGAGAAAAGCATCACTTTCTGCTCATTTGATGCTTCTTTCCAACTACATGAACCATGTCTTCTTTACTGAAAGGACCAACAATTGCTTCTCTTTAGACAATTAAAAGATCATGTTTTCCTTTCTATAGAGGAAAATGTTTGTTATTCTTTGCTGCAACCATATTTTCTTTAATGTTCCTCTTTGGAAGGAGAAAGTAATTGATGAACTGGAATATTCTCACAATAGAAAAGAGGGAAGAGGACCATGTTATTGAATGTTGTTCCAACATGGTCAAACAAAACATTGATAAACTGAAGAAGCTGTTTTCCTTTAAATTCCTCTTCAGTAAATTGTATGCCTATTGAAAGTAGTAACATTGGACATTTTTAAGGATATAATTAACGAATCAACAACCATCAGTTGTCGGATATCTTAAGACGTCATAGACATTCTTGGAACCTTAATCTCTATGTCAATGTCCCCAGAGCGACTGGACACTGATGATTCTCAACAAACACGTGGTTATCTATCAACTGCTGATGCTCGTTTTACCTTCATGCTCCTGATTCCACTTTTCAGAGAAATACCCAGTTCAGAAGCCCACATTGCTTTTAAAGATTTACTCTTACAATTACCAATCTCGTTCAATTCTATAAAAGTTACAAGCTTTCCAAAGACTCTCTTCTGGGTAATGAGATAACATCTCTAGAAGGATGCGGGCAAGATGTTTCCCATCATCCAATAGACTCATAAAAAGCTTGAAAAGCTCTTTTGCAATTCTCGTTAAGGCCTTTCAGTGTGGGAAGAGTTCGAAATCGGATTACATTCGGATTCCTGAGGGACATAGTTTCTTATACTCCAGGTTCATTTCGCATTCCTTTACTCGATTTTCTTTCAACGAGGACTCAGGGACGGAACGACGGAATGAGTCGAGACGAGCTCGATAGAATCGGCCGGGTCTAAAATTAGGGATATGGAAGCGTGAAGAGTGAGAAGGGGTCGACTCCTTATAGAGCTTGCAACGTCGAGTCTTCGGCCAGGGTTAGCAAACTGTTTCTCTGCTCGGATATCAGATTACGTTTCGGTGCATTTCATTTCCTTTCCTTTCCTCCTGGATCTGAGGTTCGTCTACAAAGTCTTTCAATTTTTAGAAAATATTTCGAATAGTTCGAGTTCCTTTTGCTGGATTTCCTATTGGATGAGTTTTCTTTTACTCCTGAATCAAGAACTGGACTTTAAAGCGACAAGTTCCACTCTCCTTGATTCGGGTTCCATTTTGGTGAACGAATCTGTACAAATTTAGTGGCATTTTACAGTTTTTGTGCAATTGTCTTTTCTTGTGTTGCAGCACCTAAATATCTTCAAACATGTCTGACGACGAGGAACAATACTCGTAAGTATAATTGAACAAGAAAATACTTGATTTTGAAATGTTGGAAATTTCCAGTTGAAGAACCATATGGTAATAATATCTGCGAAAGGAATTTTCAGGTGCCATCTTGGAAGTGCTATTAATAGTATTGTTTTGTTTCTGAATCTTAGTTTTTGAGTTGGTTCAAATAATAATGTTGATTTTTTGATGTGAATCTGAGATTCCAGTCATAAGATGATTCTTGCTTTTGGCAAACCTGCACTTATTACCATAATGGCAATTTATTTTGTAAGAGGGAGAAATGGAACTTTGCCAATTGTAATGATGATGGTAAGAGACTGAGAGATGAAACTAGAAATTTCCAATACGAATTTTCTTTTAAATTTTATTCATGAAAGAGATCAAATAGACCCTAGTTAAAAAATCTAGAATCAGAATTTCAGGTCTGCCATCTTTGCAAAGTTGCTGCATAATTTTTCTGCTCTTCTTTTCGTCAGGATTATAACTAATGACGTTGAAATTTCTGTAGATGGTTCAATAAAGGTATTCAAGTAACCCAAATCAAAAAAAGGTTCCTCAATTCTTATGCATCTAGTGTACTAAAAGTGAACTTTGACTTTATCCGAATATGAAGAATGGTTTTGACCCACATTGCCTTCATGGAAAAATTCATTTATCTTTGTTATACCCAACATCAAATTGTTATATGTTCGTTTGATTTATCATCTCCCTGAAAATTATGCATATTATTCCGGTTATATTTGAATTTGGTCCTCTCCTAGAGTTTTTATGTTTTTATGTCCCCTGAATGAAATTTTGTTAAAAATCTTAGTGTCTTAATTCGGAGAAATGTTGTTCCCTCTGTCTCGAGTCTAATTATAGATTATGTAATTGTTAACGAAGCATCTTTAAGAAATGACTAACATTTGTTATGTTCCTTTCTGTTTACAGCAGCGAGGAGGAGGTCGAGGAAGTGTAAGTGTCTTCTAAATTTATCTGTGACTTACCCCAGTATTTTAACTAGAAAAAATCATTTTGCAAACACGTAAAAGTAAAAAAATTTTGAAGGTGATGAAAATGAATTAATAAAGGAACATAAACATAAACCAATAAATCTTTAAGCGAATAATGATAATGTAGATATAGTAAAAAATTTCTAGTTAAACTAGGGGTAAAAATACCAAAATTTCCACACCCTTTAACACGTTTCTTACATTTTTGATTGCAGGAAGTAAGTTCCAGACACATCCACCGAATTAAAGGCATCAGGCCTATTACGTCGAGGATTGTTTCTTTTTATATTTTGCTAAATAGTAGAGTAGCGTGTTCACCTCGACCGGGTGCCAAATTTAGAAAATTTAGTTATTTTTCCATCTTCTGTTAAAATTCTAAAACTCTAAAACCTAATTATCAAAACTTATTTTCATTTTCAAAATTATTAACACAAATACTTATTTTCTGGCCTACTTTTCTTCAAATAATTTATTTTTCAATTTTACTCTATTTTCGAGCTTGAAATATTTTTTTCAACTTTAAGCTTCCCTGCGAGTTTAACCGTAGATGGAAAAATCAATCCTAGTAAAGTGTATTGAACTGCGTGCGTTGCAACCCCATCGCGATAGCATCGGTAGCGCTGAATACTTTTTGGTACCTCTCTTCTGTCAGAATGTTTTTCCAACACCAGAAAAAATTCCAATTTTCCCTGAACAATTTTCTACATTATAGAATAGAAATATTCTCTTTCTAATTTTATTTAAAAAGAAATTTATATAAATTTGAGTATATTTGGAAAGGGTACTGAAAATCCTTAAAGTTCAGAGGATCATGGAATAAATGGAGAAATTTTTGTCAGAGGAAAGCACTCTCTTCTTGTCGTCTTGATTTTCGCAATCCGTTTACTTTCACTCTCTCTTCATGCGCGAATTCTCGATTTTTTTGGAATGACAATTCAAAAAATGATAAAATTACGTAATTTCGATCAGCACACGGCCCGTCGTGTTATAACAGTAACTATCTCACGAAATGCCGGCCGGTTTAAAATTAGAGCGTGTTTTCTTCACAAAAATAGAGCGACCGGATGGCGCTGTGCTTTACCTACCCGGACACGAATTTAGTAACGTAATGCGAGGACAGCAACAAAAAATATCACCGATACAAGTCAATCTTGTGACCACTACTCAGGTCTTTGTATTTTCGTCATCAGACAAAAAGACAAATATTTGAAATGCTCCCAACACGAGTAATCAACACAGTCCTCTATTTTTATCGCTAGATCAAAAATCTTGTTTTCGCTTTTGACATTATAGGCCATCCAGAATCAATAAAACATTTTCGATATTAGTCACTCGAGTTCAGACTAGAAATATCTCTTTTTTCGAGGAAAGGAGCTTTCTTAAACAAAAAAAGCTTTTAATTTATATTTAACTGCACGCAAATTTCGCTCGCAGCTAAAGAATAAATTTAAATTTCAACTCTAGTTTATATATACCTATATATATAATTTTATAATATTTTCATGAATATAATCTAGAGCAATTTACATTTTCATTTCGAGAATTCGGAGAATTATATTTCCATTTATGAAATAGGGAAGCACCGTGTAAATTAACACATCAGTGAACATTGGGAAACCGCATACCTCGCACATATGTTGAAATTGATTCTGTTTTGCGTTATATATCATTAGCGAATCACATCAGAATGAACTGATACGAATTTCACTCATGGGTAACACAGAATAGAAACCAAACGGTTGATTATAATTATACAACTATGGCTAATTGAATCACACAAAACACAAGTTTGCCAGCCGGAAATTGGGAAATAACAGCGAATTTATCGTTTCATTGGTCAATTTTTTTTAATTCAACATTTTTTTTTTAATTCTTCAAAACAGGGTGGCCACATGTCAGGGAAGTCAGGGAAATGTCAGGGAAATGCCAACAGTTGTCAGGGAAAATAGAAATTGACATTTATGCTATATTATTTTTGTCGTATTGCATATATAGATTTTATAGTTTATTTAACAGATTTTAGAAACTTTCCAAGTACATATTTCGAAGGATTGTATAGAATTTCCAGGCATTCTTTGAAATTCTTTCGGTTTCTAATGATTTCAAGAGATTTTCAATTATTTGAAGAATTTTAAATTTAAAGAATTTTAAGGAATTTTACACGGAGAAAACTAGATATTAAATCGTAATATCTAGCTATTTAACTATGGGACGAGTATCTACATATTTAGATATAATATCTTGATATTAAAACTTAATAT
>CAJFCP010000162.1:698740-723240 GCA_904066005.1 Synergus itoensis | reverse complement strand
CTAAATATCTAGATAGTCGTCGTCCCATAGTTAAATAGCTAGATATTACGGTTTAGTATCCAGTTTTCTCCGTGTAAGGAATTTTAAGGAATTTTAAAGTACCTTGTAGAATTTTGAAGGACTTTAAAAAGCTTGTAAGAATATTAAAAAATTTTTATTTTTTTAAAGTGATTTTAAGGGATTTGATTGAAATTTGAAGGAATCTCAGAATATTTTTATGTTTTATAAAAGATTTTGTAGAATTTTATGGAATTTTAAGAAGCTTGTAAAAATTTAAAGAAAGTTTGACATTTTTAAAATGATTTTAAAGAATTTAAATATTCCTCGTGGAATTAAAAAAATTTTCAAATATTATTTTTAATTTTTAAGGATTTTGTGAGGCTTTTGTTTCCAAGAATTTTTATTTAGAGATTTTATTGTATTTTAGCGAATTTCAAAGTTCCTTATTGAATTTTAAAGGATTTCGCAAGATTTTTATGATTCGTAAGAGATTTTGTGAAATTGTAAACGATTTCATGGAATTTTAATAGATTTGAAAGAATTTATGACATTTTATAGGATTTTAAAAATTATAGTTAAATTTTAAGAAATTTAAAAATATTTCTAGATGAAAATTTATTTTATAATTTTTTTTTTTTATATTTTTTTTATTTTAAAATTTATTTTCTAGTGAAAATTTAAGGGTTTTTATGAATTATATTAACAAGTTTGAAGAGATTTTGTCGAATTTAAAGATATTTCTAAGAATTTCAAGAAATTTCAATGAATTTAAAGAGATTTCTAAGGTTGTCGTAAATTTGAGATATTTATACGAATTTTAAGTGTTGTGAAGTGATTTTAAATTTCAAAAGATTTAAACTGACATTATACGAAATTTTTTAAAAATTTCAATAGTATTTGTATTGAAAATTTGTTCGCGTTTTTAATACTTTTCTGTGAGGGAAATTTTTCTGAAAGTCAGGGAAAAGTCAGGGAAATATCAGGGAAATGAAAAAATTTAATCTTGTGGCCATCCTGTTCAAAACGATAGGATTTCTGAGATTCTAATTGCCACCCAGAATACACATGATATGACATAAAAATAATCCACTCTTATTTCAAAGCGTATCCTATGTCTAAAAAACAAAAATGAAAATAGTCTTTTGTAGAGATACTGAACATCTGTTCTTGAAATAATATTTCAACAAGCACAGCGCTTTCGTTCGTCTCTATTTGTTTTTTTATCAAACGGGTTTATTTCTTTCCAACGAAAAATCGTTTTATCTCGTGTTAACACTGTGACTGCCCCCCCCTACCCCAAAACGCCCCCTATTCAAAACCAACCCACGTTACCGCCCCAGCAATTTTTTTCCCGAAAGATAAAAAGCCAATAATTGACTCTGGTTTTTATCTCTTTTTTATCTTTTTTCTCTCTCATCACAAACAACACACTCAAACCAAACCAAATCAAAATCATCACCAACCAATCAACCAATCGACGCACGCGACGCGATCGTTTCGATATGACAAAAAAGGCAGCCGGAGAAGAAGTTCGAGTAAGTGCCCAAAAATATTTGCCTATTGCCTATATATCTTTGTTTGTCTTCTGTCCTTATTGTCGGTCAGTTTGTCCGTCCGCTGAAAAAACTCTCTCTGTCGCAGACATTCTACTGAAGATGCCATTTGAGGTGAAATTATCGTTTCCAATTTTTTGATGAAAAAAATTGTATCATTTTCCGAAAAAAAACTTTAAAATTGTGTAGTTTGGGTCTTTTCAAATGATAATCTGGTTGGAGATTGGAAAAGATAATTATTTGTATCAAATGGGTCAATCTTTGTATTTGTCGCTGTCGCTGCTGCCGAATTGTACAGCTGCCATGTTCTTTTGTTACAAAATCTGTTTGTTGGCCACCGCAGTTAAATTCTGTAGTTTCTGCGTCACATCTTTCACGTCATTTGCTATTTTTGCAATGTTTATATTTTTTTCGATTCTTCGTCATTTCAAAACTTTAAACTTCTCGATTTTTCAATTGATACAAGAAGATGGACTCTAATTTATTTCTCAGGGGCTGCAAATTTTCTAAATCAAATATCAAAGGCTCGTTTTATTAAAATGTTCGTCGCACAATCCTCTGTAAAAAAAAAATGTACAAGAGGTAATAAAAACAGAAAAGAGAAAAGAATTGAATATTGCAAGAGTTGCAAGCCAACGTATTTTATTTACAATCGAAAGCACTTTGCATATTAGCGCCAGGCGAGCTTTTCACGTGATTTTCCGTACGATTAATCGTTGTAATAATTTATCATTAATCCACCCGCCGACTCTCGCCTTTCAAAGACACTCGCTCATCCCTTTTTCACTCCTTTTTTTGTAAATCCGTCCTCTCAGAGAAAGACATTCCGAGAGCGTCTTTGTATCATTTTATCCATAGGTTTTATTTTCCAACTTGTTTTCTCCCAGTTTCTCTTTTCTTCGACTTCTATCGTCAAGTTGGATGTATTTTTTAATCTGTGTCGTTATTGTGTCGATGGTACAAAAGAGCCCCCCCCCCCCCCTCCAGCCCTATTTCCCAAAGAAATCCCTCGTGAAAATATTATTTTATTCGTGTCCTTCCTCCGTTTCTCTTACACACCACTTATTCAGTGCACGAGCCACATGCATTTCACTATTTTTTTTACTATTATATATCACGTATAATTATTTTTTATTTATAAACCTGTGTAAAATTCGTACACAAAAAACACGCATACGCACTGCCGCAAGCATCGATATTTTTTATTGTCACTCACTCTCTCTTGCACTTGGAAAAAAAGCCTTTTATAATTTATTATATAATATACAGCAAAAATTATTCAAAGAAAAGCGTTTTTCTGAGTGTGAATTTTCTTTGTGCATACGCTCTTTATGTCTCACTTTTTCTTTTACTTTCACAAATTTTTCTCATCTTTTTTGTCTACATTTCTGTCTCTTTGTCGCATCGCTCGGAATCATGAAGCCAGTGCCATTCAAATGATGAATTACCGGCTAAAAAATGAGTTGGTTTAAGAGAAGCGAAACCAACTTTTTTTTTCTAAAGTTAGTCAACAGCCTGCCAATTGTGTCGAGGGAAGATAATTATCTTATAATTTTTTTCATTTTTATCGCTATCAGCTGAAGATCATAAAACTTGGTCGCTCCTTTACGTCGGGATTATTATACATACATATTTTTGTATTCATGAATATTGATAAGCCATTGGTAGGCTGTGACCTCGATGTAAATTTTCCCTTAATGCAGAGCCGCTGGATATAAAAAAAAAATGATAAAGCAAACAAAATATAAAGCAAAGTAAAGCAAGATTGAATGCCAAAAGAAAAATGCTTTGCGCAGTTCATCGAAAATGCGAGCGAACGTCTTATCAAATTTCCACTGTATTAACCGATCTGTACTTTCTCTTTTGTAGGGGTAGGGCGTCCCAAAAGTAAGTTGACTATCGAGGTGTTGTTAAACGTCAATAACACTTCTTGTTCACCAGCCACTCACCCCCCTGCCAATTCTGATACCCTTCAGATTCAAGGGAGTAGATACGCCTTTACACTTCTATGATCTTTTCACATTTTTGACTTTTTCACATTACTTACAGTACATTACAGTTTTACTTACATTGGAGTACATTTGAAAAGTTAGATTAAGAAAATTGTGGAGAATTAAATGTTATTTCCAGAGCTGGGTAACTATTTGAAATTAATTCATTTCAAATAGGTATTTGAAATGCAAAATGCCATTTTCTATTTTGTATTTTAAATAGGAAGAAGAAACCCATTTTGCATTTTCCATCTTAAATAGGTTTTCAACCTATTTTCCACTTAAAATACCCTTTTCCATTTTTTTTGGGTTCTTCCCTGGATAAGTTAGATAATCACAGATCAACAACAAAAAAATTTTTTGGGAGGTTTCTGCTTTAACAGGGTGGCCGCAAGATTCAATTTTTCAATTTCCCTGACTTTTCCCTGACCTTCAGACAAATTTCCCTGACAGAAAATTATTCAAAATGCGTATAAATTTTCAATAATAATACTATTGAAATTTTTTTAAAATTTCATATAATATCACTTTAAATGTTTTGAAATTTAAAATCACTTTATAACATTTAACATTCGTAAAAATCTCTCGAATTTACAACAACTTTTGAAAAGATCTCTTGATATTCATTGAAATTTCTTGAAATTCATAGAAACATTTTAAAATTCCACGAAATCCCTTCAAATTTGTTAATATTTCACGAGATCCCTTCAATTTTCACTAATCTTTTTAAAAATCCTCAAAATCTTTTGAAATACTTTAAATTCCAAGAAAAACTTCAAAATCTTTTAAAATTCCTAAAAATCTCTTAAAATTTCCTGTAATCCTTCAAAATTCCATAAAAAATTTTCAGAATCTCGTGCAGTATTTATAAATTCCACGAGGAATTTTAAAATCTCTTAAAATGTATCAAAATTTCTTTAAATTATTGGAAACCTATTGAAATCCTTTAAAATTTGCTGAAATCTTTTGAAATTCCTAAAAACATCTTTAAATATCTTAAAATTCAACTACAACATTTAAAATTCCATGAAATCGTTTACAATTATTTTAAAAAATCGTTTATCGTGCATTAAAATCTCTAAAAAAAACTCTTGAAATAAAAAATCTCACAAAATCTTTTAAAAATCAAAAATGGCTTAAAATTTTTTTTTAATTCTACGAGGACTATCAAAATTCCTTAAAATCATTTTTAAAATGTCAAAATTACTTACAATTTTTACAAGCTTCTTAAAATCCTTTAGAATTCAACGAAAAACTTTAAAATCCCTTAAAATACGTACAGATTTCTTAAAATTCTTGAAAGCCTCTTGAAATTCCTTAAACCTCTACAAATTCTTTTATAAATCATAAAAATTTTCTGAAATCCTTTAAAATTCCATGAGGAAAATTTAAATTCTTTAAAATAACTTTAAAATAATTAAAATTTCTTAAAATTCTTACATGCCTTTTTAAAATCCTTTTAAATTCCACGAGAATATTTGCAATTCCTTAAAATCTCTTAAAATTCTTACAAGTTTCTTAAATTCCTTTATAATTCCACGAAAAATTTTTAAATCCCTCAAAATACGTAAAAAACTATTATAATATTTTAAAAATTCCACAAAATCTTTAGAAAATTATAAAAATCTCCTGAAATCCTTTAAAATTTCTCAAGGAACTTCAAAATTCCTTAAAATTCTTTGAATTCTCTAAAATTCCTTAAAAATCTCTTAAAATTTTATGAAGTCCTTTTAAAATTCAACTAAATCTTTTAAATATTATACAAATCTGTTGTAATCACTTAAAATTCCTAAAAACCTCTTAAAATCCTTTAAAATTATTGAAAATGTCTTGAAATCATTAGAAACCTAGAGAATGTCAGAGAATATCTGGAAATTATTTATAATCCTTCGAAATTTTTGGATAATTTCCCTGACATCCCTGACAAAATTTTTTTTTCCCTGACATTTCCCTGACTTCCCTGACATATGGCCACCCTGTTTAATACATAAATTCTAATTTTGTACATCGAAAAAAACCAAAATATACGTTTTTGACTTATAAAGTTTGCTTTTGTCTGTTTTACGTTGATAAGTAAGTTTTGAAATTTTTGGGTTGATTGCATTCAAAAATAATTATTTTTTAATAAAAGTGACTCAAATGTATAACAAAAATTCGTTTAATATTAGTAGTAATTTACAATAAAATTATGAGAAAGCAAAGCAAAAAAATTAATTGCGTAAAAGAAATCAAAATGTGATATTTAGAACTCAGAAAATTCGTGTAAAGTCGAAGACATGTATTGCGTAAAGAATTATTCTTTAAGAAATTTTACGTAATTATAGTTTATAATTGACTTTGGAAATTAAATTAAACATTATTAAAAATAATAAAAATCCATTTTGCATTTTTTACTAACCTATTTCAAATATGGATTTTGTATTTTTCATTTTAAATAGAAAATAGGAAATCATTTTATATTTTCCATTTTAAATGGATTTTGTAAACCTATTTTGCATTTTACATTTTAAATACATTTTGAGAACCATTTTACCCAGCTCTGGTTATTTCCCAATCCTGAGCATGCAATTGAAAATTGATTTTTATCAATTTGCATCGTAAATTCCTTAATTTATACTGCAAGTTCCTAAATTTATATTATAATGTAATTCCAAAGTTCCTAATATTGATGTTTTCCCTGTTCTGTCTTTCATGATTAGAAATTGTCTGTAAGGTATATCTACACCCTTAATCAATTGTCTAAGTGTATAAATTTGCACCCCCGCCCCTTCCCCCAAATGTCACTTACAAGCAACAATGGTCCAGAATTTTTTGTTTATTAATAAACATTAACGAATGAGGATTTTGTACGTGTTGACATATTCGCAAGAATTACATTCAAATCTGACTTCAAGTGATTGTCCCAGTGTTATGTTCACATAAATTTAATTATCAAATTGTTGAACGTTTATTTCCTGTTCAAGATCAATGTTTTGCTATAATCGCAACAATAATCCTGTTCAGCGTGTTCCACTGTGTGACCCGAAGTTCTGCATTTTTTAATGAATATTTATTATTATTTCAAGGAATTGGCTGTTTGTAAATTTGCTCTTATGATTTAGGCAATCTAACTATGTAAATGTGAATCTGACGAAACAATAATTTATTATTTCCGAGTTGCAAATTTAGCTAAAAGTATTCCCAAATGATTCTTAACTAATGTGAGATTAATATTAACGTCGGGTATTTTTTCAGACAAAATATCCCTTTTATATTCGGCCCTGAATTTGTCATGAGTGTAAGATCTGAATACATTTGAGTCTAGAGAACAGATGCAATTAAAATAAGTATATTGTCAACAACATTTGCATACATATTTAAAATACAGATTTTCTTAGAATTTTTAAGGCAGTATACTTTTTTGAATGCATCTTCTGGTTTCCACGGCACCTAAAAGGAAGGAAAAACACGATCTCAAAGCTATCGTGAAAACTATCATTTTCCTAATTACAATCCTGTAATACTTTCTGCAAGATGAAAATCTGACTTTTTATCAAGTCGAAGTTCAAAGAATAGCTTTTCCAAACCATTTTTTGTCGATTTTCCTCTTGTAGAGAAACCTTCCTTCATCTAAAAGTCTAAAACTACTTTAGCACGCCTAGAACTGCCTCAGCAATCTAATTAATTTTTCGCCTTATATGTTACAAATCTGTTTTTGAGAGTGCTTGCCACTTGCTTGTTTCTGTGTCTTCTTGCTTGTTTATGCGAGGGAAGAGCAAAAAAAAAAGAAAAAAATGGGATTTTGGGGAAATGGATGACCAAAAATGGAGATAGTATCTCGGAGAGTAGAATCGACACGTGGAACTAAACGTCTACTTTTGTTTTCGCTCCGGCAATTCACAGGGAGTCCGGTGAGGGAGTCGAGTTTATGAAGGTATGTACTTTTCCTAGACCGTATAACTGAATCTCTAAAAGCATTTCAAGAAAAAGTAAAATAATACTTTTTTAAACAAGGGAAAGATTTTCAAATAGAATTTATTTTAAAAATAAAAGAAGATGCTTTTAGAGGGAATTTTTTCATTAATTATAAAGATTATGTTAATTATAATAATTCTTAATTTGCAGAGACAAGAACAGAAGAGAAGTGATTTAGATGAACAACTCAAGGAGTATATTTCCGAATGGCGGAAGCAGAGAGCCAAGGAGGAGGAAGAGCTCAAACACCTTAAGGTATTATTAATATTTTGTGTAAAAAAATAAATAAACTACATTTTAAAAAATGGGGAATTATCAAAATATGAATAATCTTTTCTTTTGTAGGAAAAACAAGCCAAGCGCAAGGTCACTCGCGCTGAGGAGGAAAAGAAACTGGCTCAAAAGAAGAAAGAAGAAGAAGAACGTCGCCAACGAGAAATTGGTAGGTTTTTTCCAAAAGAGTAACATTTTTTATATATTTTATATATTTTTTATATTTTTAGTCGAATACGCGAAGCAAAAAGAGACTTATATGTTTATAAAGTTTTCCAACTTTTTTTTTGATCCATTGTAACTTTGGACTGGATTATCGTATCGGCATGTTTTTTTTTGAAATTCGTGTAATGATAGCTAGATTAACATAGACATACTAAAATTTCCATGTGCTAAGTGTAGAAAAAAATATCCATGAAAACCATAAAAACCATTACATTTTTTTTTTTGATTCAGCAGAAAACTTTTGACAGGATTAACGTATCTAGATGTTTTTTTTTAATGCATGTAATAATAGCTAGATTAACATAATGCATATTAAGATTTTCATTTGTGAAATACATTTGAGGATAACAATGAAAGTATTACATTTAAGCTTGATTTTTTTACTCATATTTGATATTTCAGTTACTTTTTGCATTATATTTTATAATTAATAATTAATTCTTATTTATTTTTTAGTTATAGTGTATTCGACTTTTTTTTAATATTTTTGTTTTGATATGCTGTTTTTTAATATGCTTTTTTTAATATCTCTGAATTTTCTTTGTGCAGAGGAGAAGAAACAGCGGGATATTGAGGAAAAGAGAAAGTAAGTATCGTCGTACAATTTCATTTATTAAAGTCTTTTTTTCATTTGGATTTTTTCTAATCAGTTTTATTCTTTATAATTAGACGCCTGGAGGAATCCGAAAAGAAGCGACAAGCAATGATGCAAGCAATGAAGGACCAGGCCAGCAAGAAGGGCCCGAACTTTACCATCACCAAGAGCAGTATAGCTGTACGTATTTTAAAATTCTTAATTTATTATGATGCAATTTTATAATTGATTTCTGATTTATAATAATATAATATATTTATTATTTTATTCAGGGAAACCTCTCGTCGGCGCAACTGGAACGCAATAAGACGAAAGAGCAGTTGGAAGAAGAAAAGAAAATTTCGTTGAGTATCCGCATTAAGCCTTTGGAAATTGAAGGTTTAGGTATCGATAAATTGAGAAGCAAGGCCCATGAACTCTGGGACCAGATTGTTAAGCTCGAGACCGAAAAATACGATCTCGAGGAACGCCAGAAGCGTCAAGACTACGATGTGAGTATCCTAAAAATTCCTTAATTTTTCAAATTTAGTGCCGATGGTTATATTTGATTACACTGTATTAAAAACAATATCTGATTCTACTTTTCAGCTTAAAGAGTTGAAGGAGAGACAAAAGCAACAACTCAGACACAAGGCTCTTAAAAAAGGTCTGGACCCTGAAGCCCTCACTGGCAAATACCCAGTTAGTATAACTTCCTGATATTTTCAAAATATTTCAATATTTGTAATTTTCTATTACATATTTTAAGATATAACAATAATTTTCTAATAATAATTCAATTTCCAATAGCCCAAAATCCAAGTCGCCTCCAAATACGAACGTCGTGTCGACACCAGGTCCTATGACGACAAGAAGAAGCTCTTCGAGGGTGTAAGTATGGTTTTTATAAATACCCAAATTCACCATAGATTGCTTCTTATTTCACAAAATGTTTACGACTATTTTTAAAAAGTCAGGTCTACACAAATTCATTTGCAATATTTGATCTTTATATCATGTTACCTATTGAAAATAGTTCATTTCCCAACGAAAATTCTTGACCTAGAAAGACTCCATCTTAATTCGATTCGAGCTAAAGTTTGATATAAGAAAAAATAGTAATCAGGAATGTGGAAAATGATCGCGTTTATAAATGCACTACAGGGATATGACACGCTTCTTGCGGAAGTCAGCGAGAAAATGTGGAAACAAAAAACAGAACAATTCATGAAACGTACCAAAAGTGAGTCACTCGACATTTGTCGAAGAAACCTCTGCTTGTTTGTCTTTTGAGACCCTCGATTGTATTAATTGTCACTGAAAAATTGTTTATTGGATTAATACAATATCCACCCAACGGAATTAGTAACCAAATTGTTGAGCCCCTATTGTTGAGCCCCTATTGTTGAGACTTATGTATTTTACTGTTAATAACTTTCGAGGAACGGTTCACCCTTTTGATATCATCCTGGTGCCGATCCCGTTGTTGATGTTCCCATCAGCATGAGTCGCAAACGCGAGGTTTTCTATAGGTCTGACCTTCGTTATCACTTCTTAATATTTTGTTATATGTGCATATATAATATTCCCTGAAAAAAACCCAAAGACCCGGTATCAAAAAACCAGAAAGGGACAAGGCGAATCCTGTGTGAGAATCCCAGCATGCCATTCTTTCCGTTGGTGTTTCAGGGCCTGACCGACCAGATCAAGGATGCCATGGAAAAGGCATGGAACTCATCGAAAGATCAGTTCATTGCTCGCCAGAAGAGTACGTATTATGACGGTCTTCTTCAGTGGCCCAAATTTTTGTTTGTTTAAAAAAGCAGGCTTTGAACAAGTAGAATTTTGACTCATGGATATACAGGGTGGCCACATGTCAGGGAAGTCAGAGAAAAAAAAAATTGTCAGGGAAATGCGAGGAGTTGTCAGGGAAAATAGAAATTGACATTTATGCTATATTATTTTTGTCGTATTGCGTATATAGATTTTATAGTTTATTTAACAGATTTTAGAAACTTTCCAAGTACATATTTCGAAGGATTTTATAGAATTTCCAGGCATTCTTTGAAATTCTTTGGGTTTCTAATGATTTCAAGAGATTTTCAATAATTTGAAGAATTTTAAATTTAAAGAATTTTAAGGAATTTTAAAGTTCCTTGTGGAATTTTAAAGGACTTTAAAAGGCTTATAAGAATATTAAAAAATTTTGATTTTTTTAAAGTGATTTTAAGGGATTTGATTGAAATTTGAAGGGATCTCACAATATTTTTATGTCTTATAAAAGATTTTGTAGAATTTTATGGAATTTTAAGAAGCTTGTAAAAATTTAAAGAAAGTTTGACATTTTTATAATGATTTTAAGGAATTTAAATATTCCTCGTGGAATTAAAAAAATTTTCAAATATTATTTTTAATTTTTAAGGATTTTGTGAGGCTTTTGTTTCCAAGAATTTTTATTTAGAGATTTTAATGTATTTTAGCGAATTTCAAAGTTCCTTATTGAATTTTGAAGGATTTCACAAGATTTTTATGATTCGTAAGAGATTTTGTGAAATTGTAAACGATTTCGTGGAATTTTAATAGATTTGAAAGAATTTATGACATTTTATAGGATTTTAAAAATTATAGTTAAATTTTAAGAAATTTAAAAATATTTCTAGAAATTTCAAAAGATTTCAGTGAATTTTAAGGGATTTCAATAGGTTTCCAATAATTTTAAGAAATTTTGACGTATTTTAAGAGATATTAAAGTTCCTCGTGGAATTTTGAAGGATTGTAGGAAATTTTAAGAGATTTTTATGAATTTAAAAATATTTTGAAGTTTTTTGAGGAATTTAAAGGATTTGAAATGATTTTAAGGAATTTTAAATAATCAGTGTAAATTTAAGGGTTTTTATGAATTATATTAACAAATTTGAAGAGATTTTGTCGAATTTAAAGATATTTCTAAGAATTTCAATGAATTTTAAGAGATTTCTAAGGTTGTCGTAAATTTGAGATATTTATACGAATTTTAAGTGTTGTGAAGTGATTTTAAATTTCAAAAGATTTAAACTGACATTATACGAAATTTTTTAAAAATTTCAATAGTATTTGTATTGAAAATTTGTTCGCGTTTTTAATACTTTTCTGTGAGGGAAATTTTTCTGAAAGTCAGGGAAAAGTCAGGGAAATGTAAAAATTGAATCTTGTGGCCACCCTGATATAATTTTAATTCAAGTACTATTATAATCAATTAGTTTGGTTTATAAAACATGAAACTACTAATTTTTTGTTTAGCTTAACAATTTTATTGTTGATTTTACTAATATTGTTACTTCCAGAAACTGGATAGTCATATCTGCAAAAGATTCGGTTGCTTTTTTTTAAATAAAGATAAACGTTGTTCCATTTCCAGATTATTGAATTTTCATCTCATTGTGCTGTACAAAAGCAGAAATATTTTTATTTTTGTTAGTTATTTCCATAATAATTTTCCGTTCTAAATGTTCAATTTATGACTCGAATAAAATGCGAAATCAGCGAAAGCTTTTAGCATAAAATTTTAAAACAATTTTACTTGTTTTTTTTTTTGGTAGTATTAATCACTTACAAATCTCTGCTTTTAATATTCTGGAATTGTTCATGCTAAAAGATGCAGAAAAAAACTTTAGTTCAAGTTTTTCTGTGCCTAGGTAAAGTAAATGCATGGGTAATTCTTGGCATTGTCGAAAATTATGGTATCTTTTAAAATTATTAATTTCTTAAATTATTAAATTAATTATTAATTTCTTAACAGCGAAGCTGCCGAAATGGTTCGGCGAGAGGCCTGGAAAGAAGGCTGGCGACCCCGAATCACCGGAAGGTGAGGAAGACGTGAAGGCGTCGGCTGATGCTGACCTGGAAGAGCCACAGTTTGATGAAGAAGAGGAAGAAGAAGAGGAGGGAGAGGGTGGTGAGGAAGAAGAAGAGGAGGAAGAGGAGGAAGAAGAGGAGGAAGAGGAAGAAGAGGAGGAGGAAGAAGAAGAGGAAGAGGAGGAAGAAGAGTAAAATCTCCCCTTATCATCATTGATCTTTCCTCCATTTGCGAATTTAAAATTTGTGAATCTCAATTTTCAAGTTTGAAATTTCGCAAGCACCACTCGTTCGACGCTCTCTTTCATCTACGTGCGAGTGAAAAATGATCTAATTGTATTTTTCATGAAAAAGCCATCAACACGATTTATCCACTCGATTTATCATCACGATTAATCAGCAATAATGCGCGACAAAAACCTGTAAATCAATTACTACGCGCAAAACTCGCTATTAATACTATTACTACTGTTATTATTATTATTATACAATTACAATTACAATAATGATATTATACACACGAAAGCACATACACATTATTAAAATAAAATCGTTTATCGTATAAACATCGCTGCATCTTATCAACCTTTACACAACACGTACATACAACAAATGTTGAGATTCAACGATTAATCGAAACTGCTATGACATAATAATTTAATAATATAATATTGTTCCGAGTTCCAAATAAATTTTTATTTCGGGTTGTACGATTTTATTTGGAACATGTACATAGGTTCTGAATAGAATTTGTTAATTTTGATGAGATATTTTTTTGATTAATTTTATGTCTGCCTGATAAATTAATTTAATACATTTAAACCACTAATTTTCTTTTCGCATTACTTTGTCTCATTCTCTAATCGATTCACAGTCTCGAATTCGAAATTTGCATCATCATGATTTAAGTAGAAGGTTAGATTGAAGAGATAAATTTTCTACGAAAGCGGGAAAAGCTTCCAATCCAATTTACTCTAGTCTACTCAAATTTTGTAAGAAGAAAATTACGCTCTTTTACCCCAATGTCGGTACTTTGAGGAGTCGTTACTTTTGTTTCATGACTATTAATAAATGGCGTGAAAACTATTTTATCGGTATGTGTTCATTTTTAGATTTTGCGGAGTGTATGATTTTTCTTAACGTTTCTCTTTTATTCTGAAAATAGTAAAGGGAATGAAAGAGGATAGTTATATCGAGCATGAGAGCTCTTCACTACTCTTTATACTCACTGCCATTTTCTTTCTTCGAGTACTCAACCTTGACCTCATGTGCAAGTAGTCCAATAAAAACGCATATCGCAGCGCTCTTTTTCCTTAAGTGTCATATTTTTTTTCTCTATTTTATTACATTCTCATTTTTTATTTACAATTTTTGCGGGTATATATTCACTAGGGCGGTCCACAAATAATAGCAAAAACATTAAAGTCAAAAAGTGTAAGGTGCTCTGAATAATATTTGTTCTTTTTTGAAGAAAAAATTGTGTATAAATTTTAGATAAAACCGCCAATTCCTGGTACAAAAAAATTTGGTACCAGGTATTGTTGGCTTTAACTCAAAATTATACTTATACATACATCATTTTTTTCTACAAAAGGAACAAATATTGTTGAGTGCACTTTCGAAAGAGAACAAATTTAAAAGCTTCTTTCGTTTTTGTATTTAATGGTTGCATTGTTAATTTCTATCAGAAAATTAGCTATATTTATCTAAATTATCTAGCATGCGTTAGTTTCTCGAATCTTGATTATAAAAGTAAGTGATTAACTGTATTTACAAACAAATTTTAATTGCAGTCTGATTAAAGTTTAATTGCTTAAATGTGTAATTACACGTTCGACAAATTAGCTTGATTCAGGTCATTATTGAATAAAATCTGCTTGCGTTATGTATGTCGCATGACACCTCGACTATATGACTTAATTAGGCAGCGATCGATAATTGGGTCACCGATTTGGGGTTCGTTGAAACGTATGGGTATACCGTAAAATCGGTTTATAAAATTTGCATATCCAGTGCTTCCGGAACAAATTGATGATTCCCTTTCACTAAAAAATTTAATTTTCCAAAACGGTGAGCATCAAACAAAATTAAAAGAATCAATACTGTTGCGTATAAACTAACAATAGAAATTCGCCAAGAGATACATATTTATTCTGCAAACGAAATTAAATTACTAACAATAAAAATCTGCATATATCCATTTTGACATTCATGAAGATTTTTTCATGAAAATTGTGAACTTTAGATTAATTTTATTACAGTCAGAAATTCGAAATGCCCTCTTTGTCGGTAGCAATAAGTAAATCTCGAAAGACAGGAAAATCTCTTTCTTATCTATGTACTTATAAATACATTAGAATGGTTCCATAATTTTGAACTATAGCATATAAAGAATATTACGTCACCTCTCGTTTGAACTCCTGGCACGCGAAAACTATAAAATTTCATCTAAGAAGGAAGAAGAAGAAGAAGAAGAAGAAGAAGAAGAAGATGAAGAACAATACCTGACCAGCCAAGTACACTAATCTTCAAGAAATGTGCACGTGCTTAGAAGGTAAAATGTTCTACCATCAACTTTCTCACCTTCTCTTTTAGATTCGAACCACTTTGCTCTCCCTCTCAATTGCATCGCCCAGAATATCAATTATTTATAATGGCAGCTCGCTTAAGGAAAAGTGGATACATCTCTGGAGAGAAGGGAGAAGCTAAAAGCATGATGAAGAGAGAAAAATTTTAAATAAAGTAAATAAGAGGAAAATTTGAAAAATTAAAGTGACGGAAATTAATTCACAGAGAATTAACAGCGTAATTTTCTTAGTTTTAACGTGATATTAAAAGACTCATGGGGGGATTGATCCTCCTGATAACCCCCCTTATCTAAGCCACTGCACAGAGATATGTCTATATTTTTATTCATTCAGTGGCGTAGCAACCGGGGGGGCAGGAGGGGCAGCTGCCCCCCCGTAAATTTGGACGGGGGGGCAATATAGTCATTTTGCCCCCCACTGAAAAACAAGTGATAGTTGTTAAAATAACTAAGATGTTTGTCATGCTTAAATAAAAATGCATTTATATATAATATATACTAGCAAACCAAATATTTATTTAATTTCTTACAACTTCAAGTCATTAAAAAATCAATGAAATTTTGCTGATTCAAATTTAGAGATTATGTTTGAAACAACAATGTATCCGAAATTTTAGGGACATTTCGTTACATCACTTTTTTTAGAGAAATATTTCAAGAGGTTTCTAGGAATTTTAATGGATTTTGACCATTTTCAAGTGATTTTTACGAGTTTCAAGGAATTTTAAGAGATTTCAAAAGGTTTCAGAGAATTTTAAGGGACTTTAAGGAATTTTAAATGCTATAATAAAATTGCCAGGAATTTTACAAGAAGTCAAGAGATTTTAATAATTTTAACGGATTTTCTGATTTTTAAAGGATTTTATAGAATTTTCAGGATTTCATGGAATGTAACGAGATTTCTAATAATTTTAATGGATTTTAAATGACGTAAAGAGACTTTAAATGTTGTCGTAGAATTTTAAGAATTTTAAGAAGTTTCTGGGAATTTTAAGGTAATTTTATTGAGGGATTTCAAAAGAATTTCTATACATATATGATTTTTAAAAAAATGTGTAGAATTTAAAAGCATTTCGATGTTTGTTGTAAATTTTTAAGGGATTTTATGAGATTGTTCTAATTATTGAAAGATTTTGTACAATTTTTAAGGATTTCATGAAATTTGATAAGATTTATAAGGATTTTAAGAAATTCTAAATGTTAAGAATTTCCAAGAGTTTTTTTTATGAATTTATAGAGATTTTTGCTAATTTTAACTTGGATTTCAAGAGAATTATAATTTTAATGGTTTTTGTGGATTTTTAAGGGATTGCAATAGGAGTTTTAAGAAATCTTAACGAATTTTAAGAAATTTCGAAGGTTTTCATTAAATTTTAAGTGATTTGAAAAGGTTTCTGAGTGTTTTAAGAGAATTTAAGGGATTTTATGAAGTTTCGAGAAATTTTAAGAGGTTTCAAAGGGTTTCAGAGAATTTTAAGAGATTTTAAGGAATTTTAAACATTGTAATATAATTTTTAGGAATTTTAGAGGAAGTCAAGAGATTTTAATAATTTTAAAAATATTTTAATGGAATTTTAAATAATTCTGTGAAATTTTATAAGATTTCTAATAATTTTAATAGATATTAAAGGACGTCAAGGAACTTTAAATGTTATGGTATAATTTAAAGAACTTCAAGCAGTTTCTGGGAATTTTAAGAAGTTTTCACGAATTTTAAAAGATTTCAAGAGAGTTTTATGAGTTTTAGAATATTTTATAGGTTTAAAGGATTTTAAAGTTTGTCAGGTCATTTTATTGATTTCTCTAATTTTTAAAAGATTTTGTAGAATTTTTAAGGATTTCATGGAATTTGATGAGATTTCTAACGATTTTAAGAAATTATAAATGTTGAGAAATTCCAAGAGGTTTTTAGGAATTTGTAGAGCTTTTTGCGAGTTTTAACTTGGATCTCAAGAGATTTATGATTTTAACCGTTTTTGTATATTTTTAAGGGATTACAAGAGGTTTTTGGGAGTTTTAAGAAATCTTAACGAATTTTAAGGTATTTCGAAGGTTTTCCTGAAATTTTTTTGCGCCATTAGTTTGTTTTTCTTCTTTCATCTTCAAGTAATTCAAAAGCTAATCAGGTTTGCAACAATAATGTCTGCGAGATTTTCGAGACATTTCGTGACACCACTTTTTTAAGATAGGATATGTATATGATGACTTTTTGTCATTCGAGTTTGCCCCCCCACGAAAAATTCCGTTGCTACGCCCCTGTATTCATTTGATGACCGAAATACTTTCTACTATGGTCCCAATGAAAATCATATTATATAATAATTAATTTTTTTTTATTTTGTTTATAAAATGATGTCTAATAACAATAAAACAGCAATAGTAATGCACTGTTATTGTTGCTTCCTCATAGAGGAAGCTTTGTAGTGGTGACAAAAATCCAGTTTCTAAAAAAAGGTTTTTTGAACATATTTTAATTTCAATATATCTAATATGATGTCCTGAAAAATTGTCCGGATGTGTGTGTGTGTGTCACGCTTTTAACGATCCTGCAATATCTTTAGAACGCGTATACATAAATTGATGAAATTTGGCATATTTATTCCACTATTTACCAAGTTGAATTTTTTTACAAGGGTTTACCAAAATATTTAATTTTACAAGTTTCGTGCACTTTTATAATTTTCGTAAAATTCATTTTTCCACTATAACTTCTCAAATATTCAAAATTTAAAGCTGATGTAAGGAAAAGGAGATTCCTTTCATCGAGACGAATCAATTGATCTATATGATTAATGCATTTCATTGAGAAATAAGAAAGTTATGGTTAATTGTATTTTTTAAAAATTAATTTTTCAATTATAACTTTTCAAATAATCAAAATTTTGAACTGACGTAAGGAAAATAAATATTCTTTGTATCGAGATGAATCGATTGACTTTAGTGAAGGGATATCGAACAAAAAAATTCGATATTACAAATATCGATATATTGAACACATAAATTAATTGATACGAAAAAAAATATCGATATTGGACAGAAATATGGATGTATTGTACCAAAAATATCGATATTTTAATACTTTGTGCTTTTTTAATGATAAACAATAAAAAAACAACATTCAACATAGAGAAAATCTTAACTATAAATTTTCATGACATTTTACAACTCTACTATTAATCTTTTATTCTTTTGTAATGTCGTAAATTCCGATAAGATTTAAAGGATATGTCAAGATTGTACATTCTAAAATTTTAAGTTTACAATTTCATTTTAAAAATATGTAGGTGATGTGGATGATTAGCACAAATTAATAAATGAAAAAGCTTACCTTATTTCGAAAACTGGAAAATTAAAAAGAAAATAAATAAAAAAATAATTTAAATATTTAAAATTTCAATATCGACCTCGGAAGAAAAATATCGATATGCGGCATCGATATATTGGTTGTACAATATCGACATGTAATATCGATATATCGTAAGGAGAATATCGATATTTTCGATATTTCGATATCGATGTCCCTTCACTAATTGACCTATATTTCTCAATGCATTTCATTGAGAAATAAAAAAGTTATGCTTTATTATAATTTTCAAAAATGAATTTTTCGAATTGGAAGAAGGGGGGAGAGGGGGAAATTTTCGAAAGAGTGGAAGAGGAGGAATTATTTATAATATTAAAAATTATTATTTGAAATAAATAATTATTGTTAAATAAAAAAAATATATTAGAGGAAGCAAAGTGCTCATTGAGTGAGCACAAAAGTTGATAAAACTTTACAGCTAGTTTTTTTATTATTATTATTATTTTATTATTTATTATTATTTATATTTTATTATTTATTATTTTATTTTATTATTATTATTTTATTAATGTAAATATTTTTAATTCCATCGTCTTTCTTTTTTTAAAAGAAATTGAAGACTAATTTCATTTTAAAAATAAATTCAAAAAAAGAAAATAGTTCACGTTACTTTCAATGGGGGGGGGGGGATCGTTAGTCTACGCTTGTCAAAAAAGGGGGGGGGGGTAAATATTAGGAAAAATTCTCAACGTAATTTATGCACAAACCCTAGAAAGAAAAAAAAAAGAAAAGAGTGAGGGAAAAAACATATGATTAAAGTGAGAGGGGGTGAATGGTGTGCGAGTGGGATGTGGGATCAAGTGGGATGATGAATGAAAGCGATAGTGGGAGGGGAAAAAAGGGTGGAGGACAGATGACGAGAGAGCGAAAGAAAAAGATTTGCGAGGGGCCTTATGTGTATATTTGGTGGGCAGAGCCGGATTAAGACAACTCGGGGCCCAGGGCTGTACATTTATTTTTGCCCCCCCTCGGGAAAAATCTTTAGTTATCTTCAAAGAGAATTAAAATAATAAATTTTTCAATTTTTATAAAATTTTTTTTAAAGTTGAGGAAGAATTCGGGGGCCTCTTCAAAAGCGGGGCCCAGGGCTTCAGCCCCTCCAGCCCCCCCTTAATCCGGCCATGTTGGTGGGGGATCAAAGGAATGAGAGGGGGAAAGATGGAACTGAAGAATTGATGAAAGCCGAAGAGGTATCTGTAGAAAAAAGTAAAACCTTCTCGTTAATGATGAGAAATGTAAAAAGTGGGAGAAACCCGCATGTAGAAAGATGGTAAAGAGAGAGGGGGGTCTCATAGTTGGTTAATATAGTGTCACCAAGTACATAGTCCCGGCCAGGCTACTCTTACACTCTCTACTCCCACTTTAGAGTCTTTAGACGACGCTTTTATATATCCCGAGACTAAAATAACGCGAGACGAGACTGTCGGTTCGGGTCGTGTGTGTTTTAAAATAATAACAAAACACTTATCGTTTCGCGCCTTTTTGCTCGATATATGTTTTCCTCTCCCTCATTTTCGGTGTCTGAAATAAGGTCGACTTCGTTGGATAATAAAGACTTCTGACGAGAATCAATCAACCTGTTGAGTGTTGCTGAAGCGTTTTAGGACAACTGGTGACTCAGGATCGCCCCTCGGATCGCCCTCGATTTTAAATTACTTGAAATTTTTTTCTGATATACTTTTCGATAAAAGAAACTTTCACTCACGGATAAACTGAGTCACGTTTGTGTGGAGGAGAGGTCAGCCTTCTCTTGGATAAGGCAGTGAAGTGAGCTCTAATTAATTTGGTCAAAATTTACACGGGCTACTTCTCACAGAGCTTGGAACTCGAACGTATTTGAAATTATGCTCCAGTTGGTTTGCAAAGTGGAAAAGAGAGTTTTGCCTCATTCTTTTAGAAAGATTTTAAATATAAGACAATTTATTATTATTATTATTTTTTTTTAAGTAATGTAGAAATAAACAATAGATTGGATGAATGCCTTGTGAAATATAAATAGAATATTGCGAAGTTTTAATTCGAATATGGATCATATTTACCCTCCTGGAAATTGGAGATGATGCTAATTTGCGGATCTGATTCTAATTCAGAACTTGTGTCCTTTTTGGTAAATTTAAAACAACTGCTTCATGAAATGAGATTTTATGTTCCGGTACCAGATGCATCAACCTAGTTGAATTACAGTAGTAAATTTGATTAATGCTACAGAATGTTCTGCAAGTGTTAAATGACTCAAACTATTTTCAGCGTAATGAAAAGTTCAGAGTTGACGATCATTCAATTGAAGGCTTGAAAGCTGGACGATTTTTATTTCTAAATTCGACAATTTTAGAAAATATTTTATTTTCTAAGAAAATCGCTAACATTTGGTTATAATTTTGAATAATAAGACATCGTAGATTCTGTATGATTTGAAATGGATTCGGTTAAATATAAACCTTGTACGTCTTCGTCGTTGCCAAAAAGGTGTAAATCTCGCATTCCGCTTTACCAAATTTTCTAGTGATAATATTCGGAAATTGTATAATGAATATAAAGCACTAGAGAGGGATATAATTTATTTATCCTATAAAAAATGTAGAAAATTATCGGAACGTGAATTTCTCAACTTTTTGGCAATGACCCTGAAATCAATAATTATCAAAACTAATTCAGATCTTGATACAAATTTAGTTTCCAGCGATCTATTCCGTGATGATTCCTTAAATTTTTCAAATACATCAATCATTCATTTCACCCAAATAATTGAATATCAAAAATGATTTCTCTTAATGTTATATAAAGATTATTACTCAACAAAACATACTTGTATTCCAAGTTTCAAAAATAGCCAATGATTTCTCATATACATATCTCCTTGTCCACCAGAAATTTTACAAAGTCTTGACGTAAAATCTCATATTCGCAACTCAGGCATCAAGAAACAGTGAGCAACTTGAGCAGGATGTAGGAGGACAGCTTGGAAACGTTTATAGTCTGTCGTGGCTCGAAGCTCGGAAAATACAGTGCACAATGAACATTAGTATTGCAGTTGTTGGACAGAGTCTCTGGTCGTGCATCAGTAAGCTTTGAATAATAACTTTTATGTCAAGAAACTCAAAAGTAAAAAGTGGAGAGTGAAGAATGAAAAATGATAAGTGAAAATTGAAAATTGTTTCTGACATTCTTACGGATCATCACACATCGTTGTGATGTTTTAACCAGTGTGCGTCAGTGTGATTGCCGATAACAATGCGCACTGGCGCACTTTTTGAAAAATTACTTCTTAAGGCAATCAATTTTCGAGTCACAGTCTTTTTTTCGAATTTTTGTGGAGTGTCATGGCGGTAATGTCGTCGGGAGAACGGGACCAGGAATGTCGTAAAGTGACGACGAAACACCGTCATCGTCGGGTGGTCGTTCAACTTCCTGGTTCCATGTTAGCCACTAAAGAACGCAAAAAAGGCAGAATGAGAAGCTGACTACGGAGAACTTTGCCAACTCAGAAAATTCCCTCGATGCGGTGAGTTAAGCAAATAATATTAATTTTGCTGTAAATTCGATGCAAGGTTGTTCATCTGATTTTTCGATTGAAAAATATCCTTGGAATTTTCTTGTATTAGAGTTTATATTTCTTTATGTAATTCTAAAGTCATTGAAATTATTTAGTCGTTCGACAGCTTTAATACTGAAAAAGCATTTATATTATTTCCACGTCACCGGAAAAACGAATTCGGAGTTACATCTTTTTTTTATGTGAGCGGACTACTAAATTGCGGTTTGGCTCTGAGGAAAGACAAGAGTCAAGTTTTTTTTTATCAACTGTGACGAAATCCGCCGAACAATCGACGGAAAGAATCTTTCAGACGTCTTAGTCATATTTTTATCACTGTTTTATTTCGCTCGTATTTTATTTGATTCATTCAAGGTTCGAGAATACCGGAAAAGCGAAATAAAAAGGCAATAAATAAGTGACTGACCTAAGAAATAAATAATAATATTTATATACTTTTTTTTAAACTATAGTTTTAAAAAAAGTATTAAAAAATAATTCATTTGAATAAAGTACTTATTTTTGCTTCCTCATAGAGGAAGCTTTGTAATCGTTACATTTTCAACTATTTTTAAAATCGTTTAATTAAACTTTCCTCATGTGATAAATGTCTAATACAACATTCTAATCAATTGTCCGGATGTATGTGTGTGTGTATTTGTGTGTGTGTGTATGGATGTCGCCATTTTTTGTCGCCCTATTAACTTAAAGACAGTTGTAGATAAATTGATGAAATATATTTGTAGGGTATATTGGAACCACCAATATCTCAAAACGTGCCAAAGGATTTTTCAAAATATTGAATTTTAAAATTTTTATGTAGATTTTGAATTTTTGTAATATTGATTTTTCGACTACAACTTCTCAAATAATCAAAATTCTAAGCTTATGTAAAGGAAAGAAAGACTCCTTGCGTCGAGACGAATCGATTGACCTGTATGATTAATGCATTTTATTGAATATTATGGAAGTTATGCTTTTATTTGTAATTTTGAAAAATTTCGTTTTTATCTTTGTTTTCAAATAACCAAGATTCAAAGCTAATGTAAGAAAGTAAAAGGTTTTTTGCAGCGTATAAAATTAAGTAATCTAATATAAATAAATTTTATTAAAAAATATAAATGATGTCGAAAGATACTTTCTTGCGAGAAAAAAGAATTATATATATTTTTAAATATTGAGACAAATCGTTTATTTTTGAGCACAAAAAAATATAAATATAGTTAAATGAAACACTCGAGATCGAGTTCACAGCTAGTTTCAAAAAATGTTTTATATTGTGCGAAAAATAAATAAATATAAATTTATCTTTGAAATTATATTTTATATTACTATTTATTTACCGAATATAAATTGGCTCTCAAAGGCAAAGGGTTAATGTAAACCTTAAAGGACTGATTTCTCATCAAAGTAAGATGAGAAAGTTTTCCTGTGGAATTGGTATAAATGAAATGAAGTTCTCGCGAAAGAAAAGTTTTTACTCTTTATTGACAAAAAGTTTATTTTCAACATACAAATTCTACTAACTGGAGATGCAGGTGTAGTAAAATCTAAAAAAGCCTTCGCAAACTTGTGCCGCGGGTAATTGAATAGGACAATAGGGAGAAAGAGAATAAAGCTCAATGGGCTTATCCAAGTGCTTTTAATTAAAGCGCTGACTTGCATATGTGTAGTATAGAACAAGACCACTAACCACATTCTCTCACCGGAAATGAGAATGAAATACTCATCTCTTGAAGTAGGAAGCCTCCACTCTTCGTTTACACGAACACAATTACACTAGACATAATAATTATGAACAAATTTACAGTTCTGGTACCAACCTATGATATACAGTATACGAAAATAAGCGAAAACAGGAACAAAATATATGTAGGAATTACTCAACAAATAGTCCCAGGAAATACAATTATTTACTCGATTAATAATTTGTAATTTAGTTTAATTTAATTTAATTTAATTTTGCTTCCTCATAGAGGAAGCTTTGTAATCGTTACATTTTCAAATATTTTTAAAATCGTTTAATTAAACTTTCCTCATGTGATAAATGTCTAATCAATTGTCCGGATGTATGTGTGTGGATGTGTGTGTGTGTGTATGGATTTCGCCATTTTTTGTCGCCCTATTAACTTAAAGGATGACTTCTTCATCCTATCCACAAGTGGTTAAAATAAAATGAATTAATATGAATTTTCAGTTAATAATGTTTTAATTGAAGAATATTAATAATTTCCCATTTGGTTAATTTTTCAATAGATATATTTCAATAGGTCTTTCTTAGGAGTCGTCAAATTACTATCTTTCATATCGGTAACCTCTTTGTTGTAAGTATCGACGATTTTCGGGAGGATGCACGACATCAATGCCACCATCAGCGTACATTACTGCTACGTAACCATCAGACTCAATATGGTCTATCTGTGTTATACGTGATCTTTTCCTCGGTCTATATAAAATACCATTTGGCAATCTTATATAATCCTCCTTTTTGGGTGGATCCTCCATCATTTGTGAACTTAATTCTGCAAAAAGAACATGGATAATTATAGATTTTCAACTTTTTGTACATCGGCTGTGACGACACAAATTACCGATCGAGGAATTAATTATATT
>CAJFCP010000162.1:682323-698340 GCA_904066005.1 Synergus itoensis | reverse complement strand
AATAAGAATTAATTAGTTGAGAAACAATTTTTAATTAGTGTATTCGACAGTGTCGATTTACATCAATTCCCCATGATTTCCATTTACAATTTCAATTTCATTAAATGATTTCTATTTCCTTCACCATTTCCTTTTTCCATGCCTTCCCTGTAAATTTTCAATTTACAATTTTCGAACTTTCGATATTATAATATTTTATATAATATTATATTATCTTTTTTAATTTTTAAAAATATTTTTAAATTAAATCTAATCTATTAAATTTAAACTCAAATTAAATCATAGAAACTTTTTCCCCTCTGTAAACTTTAAAAAATGTAATTTATTTCAATAAAATATAATTATTAAAACTTTAATTATTTTTTATTTACCTTCATTATTCTTCATTTTAATATTACTATTTTATATCTCCTTTTTTTATATTTAATATATTTTTATATTTTGTTCTTTGATTTGGTATTGATATCTCCTTATTTTAATTATAATATGTAATATTAAATGTAATATTTTCCTTGTTATCCTCAAATGTACTTCGCAAATGAAAATTTTAATATGCCTATGTTAATTTAGCTATCATTACATGAATTTCAAAAAAAAAAAAACATGTCGATACGATAATCCAGTCCAAAGTTACGATGGATCAAGACAAAGTTGGAAAACTTTATAAACATATAAGTCTCTTTTTGCTTCGCGTAATCGACTAAAAAACTAGTATTTACACACACATGAATCATCTTAGTATATACTGTTTGCAATTAAAGATACTTTATTATGTGATCTTTGTTTCAAGGTTTTTTTTAACTGCTAATGACTCTAAATTTAACTCTCACATGAAAATTTAAAAAATGCCCTATCAGAGCAACAGAAGGGGCAACTTCTGTATGGTCTTTATAGCGTCTTTTACAGTTTGAAATATGGGCCCTACAGAGGACCTCGCGGGGGCCAACTCAACATGGGAAAGGAGGGACAGCCAACTAAGAAAAATGTATTATTTATGAAAATAGTATAAATCGGGGGAATGAGTAATAAAAATACTCGTACTTAAATTTAAAAACATTTTGGAAACGACCCTTAAGAAATGAACAACTTAAAAAGCAAAATCGGAATTAAACACTGAATATTGTCGACATTTTCAAAACATGTAATATTTTTCATTAATTTTAATATTGTGTTATTGTAGACTTACGAATAGAATTAAGGAAAACTACGAATGTAAGGAGTAGACAGCCAATAACGATCTTCATTTTTTAGATAGAGTAGCACTGGCAGAGAGGTGATGTGTTGAAGATTTTATATGGTTGCAGTTAAAATTCTCTATATATACCAATGAGAATCGGAGTAGTAAAATGATTTAAAGTTAATCATGTTTTTTCTGTACATAACTAATCTTAATTGTATGATAATAAAATGACTTCTTTATCAGACAAATATACTTTTGTCTAAAAGAAAGACGTAAAAAAATAATATGTGAAAAAACATTTCGCAACAATTTAAAAATAGAACTACACGTGCGCAAATAATAGAGATTTTGTACGCACAAAAAAAAAGAAATCTGTTTGTTATTTTAACCCCCAATCTGTTCGGTGGGTTGGATCCGACACAAAGGTTTGTTTTTCTTCTTTTTGCAAGAGATCGAGTTGACCGTGCCGATTAAGGGTTAAGAATGCCGATTAATTATTCAATATCTTTTCAATAAATTATTATATATTATTAATAATAATAACATTATATTATTATCTAAGTATATTTTATTATTTTAATGTATATTTTTAAATTAAGGGCGTTGGACCCAAGTGTTAAGCTCAAAATTCCATTCTCCATTTTACTCAACGAAAATTGTAGATAAATATTTTTTCGCTCTGTAGCGCTAATCTTTTTTCAAATATAAGACTGTGTACAGAGCGAGAAAATATTTAATTTCGTTACTTTTTGCATAAAACGAGGAATTCCAAATCTGATTTCAAAATTGAATATTTACATTTTACTTAAAAAATATTTGAACTAGATATTTTCTCGCTCTGTGCGCATAATTCTAGTTAAAAATTGATTAATTCTACAGAGGGAAAAAATTCCAAATTTAATATTTGTTGAGTAAAATGAAGAAATCGAATTTTTAGATTAGAACTTGGCACAACACAGAGGTATTGTTAAGAAGTATAAATTGTACTAAAACTTCCATATTATGACACCTGAAATTAAAAAAAGCAAAATGATCAAACCAATAATTATCTTCATTTAAATAGAGGCAATGATAGTCGATATTTTTCTCAACTGTCAAGAAAAAACATTGATCTTCTCTTGACCATGTCAAGACTTGAGATGTCGAGCCAAGAATCTGGTTCGCTTGATCACAACTTTTCTTGACAATTTCATTTGACAAAAATGACCATGCATTAAAAAATATGTTCTCGGTAGAAAAGAAAGAAATAAAACGTAAAGGAATTAAGTTAAGCTTTTCTGCACTTTGCAAAATCCATTTACTCTTAAATTCTGAAAATCCTCTTAACAAATAGATACACTAATTTTGATGTACCAAGAATATTTTATCTAACGATTAAGTTTTGATGAAATGTGCTAGACAGTTTGGAAGGACGTCAGACATGTGGTTCATATAAGGTAGGAAATTGAGTGGGAGATTGAAGCTATCTTGCCTGAAGCTCGTGTTTATGTGGCGCCAAAGAAGCTACAATAGCTTCTAGTATAGATAGGATAGTGTGTGTTTTATTGTATGAGTGTGTTTTAGTATTTTAGCGTGTTAGTGTGTGATGCTGTGGCTGCAAGAGATGGTTCTGAATGGACTTTGATGCGCCATGGGAAACTGTATACTAAGATAGAGAAGCTGTAAAGGTCGTACCGATTCAACATTATCCAGCACTCCAGATGGAATTCAAGGAGACGTGCTCACATAGTCAACACCTTGAGGCTTGAGAGAAAGATCTTAGGCGTCAATTCCAAATGCTCTTATCACTAATGTGACACCTTCTACAAAGCTATCATGTATTTCACTGTTCCAAACTGTTAGAGCTTTCAAAAGGACTTTAATATATCGAAATTTCAAACACAAATTTCAAATATGTTATTTTCACTGTAAATAAAAATATGAATAAATATTCATATTATTTAAAAAGAGGAAAATAATATTTGAATCTATAAAATCGAAAAAGTAAATATTTTCAAAGAAAGTTTATATCGCTCGACTGACATTACAAGTTTTAAATAAAAGAGTCCCTGATGAGGTCCTTCATTTCTTATGCCTGCAGGTTTTTATCTCGCTTTCCTGAATTTTTTTGAAGCACCTGACCTACATGGACAAGTAGAACTTTAATAATTACATCAATCGCTGCCGCTAAGAATTCTTAATTATGTCGAAAGCGTATTTTTAGAACGAACGTGAAATATCAAAGCTTGGCTCTCACTAAAACTTCTGTCAAATTAATTTTATATCTTTCTTTATTTTCCACTTTGAATAAAAAATTATGTACAAACAAATTATTTTCTTGGATTTTCTATTTAATAAAATGCTGCCTAGCCTCCAGACAATACTTGTAAGGATGTTGCAAGCACTGGAGTAACTTTGAAAGCACAAGACATCCAAGGCATTATTCAAGATTTAATTGAATGTGAAAAGACGCTTTGAGAATTTAATTAAATGAAAATTTCATTTAAAGTTTAATAGACAACAATATTTATAAGTGGCTCTTGAAATGTGAAGTGAGATTAAAAAAGATGGTAAATCAACTTTCATCCTTGAAGAATTTCAAGAATGGTCTTGAGGTCTGAATTGAGAAATTTTAAATTAAATAACTTTTCATACAGAATATCATAATAATCGAACGCCTTTGATTTTCATTTTCATTTTGAGGTCTTTTATTTAGACACCTATTTAAATCTTGAGACAATTTTCAGACAATTTCTTTATTTAGCATTCGACTAGATAGAAATATCAGCAGAGTTCCGGTGTCAAGTCAACCGCATAGTCACGGCAATTGCGTTTTTATGAAACGAGGTCGTGTCACTGGAGTATTTTCTTTATATATGTATTTATATGGGAATAATACATTGAAACAATGGCCGATAAGTCATCTGTCAGAGTTCTAGTTGATCATCCATATAATTTCTCGTGACAAGAGTCGATTGGAAAAAAATGTCACAAGAACTTTACATGTCTCAATTTCAAAAGCGAAAATTATACACACATTATTTTTTATTTTCCATCTGATAATTATTATTCAGCACATGCGGAACCTTGAAAAATATCATCGAATAATACGTTATTACATTATTACGACTCATTTATATACCCTCATTTCTCGTCGTGAAATTGCGATGTTTATAATTTTCCTCGCAGACAATGTCTGTAAATATTATGTGCACAAAAATTTAAAGTGGAAAATTTGAAAGAACTAAATTATGGTACACTTTCTTCATCCCGAATCTGTCATTATTTATAAATTATAAAAAATAACCTAATAAAAAGGTTCAAAGGGTTTAAAGTCAAAAAGGGCAAGAGTCGAGAACGTCAAAAATCTGCAAGAATTTTGCTTATAATTAATTAATTCATTCATTCATTCATGACACTTTGGAATTAGAGAGTTGACAATCCTGGAAGCTTTTCCTGAAACTAATTTATTCAAAAAATTATATGAGGAAAGTAAGAATGAAATAATATTTTTTATAGTTTAAAAAATCTCTTTATCCTGAAAAAAATATTGTAAAAAAATACATTTTTAAAAATAAAACCTGCAGAAAAACGCAATATGGGTGGTGATTACTTTTCTTTTTAGTTATATATACATACAGCTCGATATGAATGAACAAACAGCAGAATATTCCCTCTGAAGTGCATTTTAAATTTCCTGATTTTAAAGGAAAACATTTTGAGTGAAACAAACAAATCATATATGTTTGAAAGAGAAAGAACTTTCAATACGTCAGCTTTCAAACGTATGTCCAATTAAATCTTTCTACTCTAAAAAATTTATTTAAAAGTTGCTTTCAAAAATGGGAAAGATTCAAAGCAAAAACTTGAATAAACATTTCAAGAAGAGAAAAATACTAGAATTAGAAGGGATCGAAAATTGGGTTGAAGTTTCAGACGTCTAATCTGACGAAAATTTTTATTTTTTTTTTTTTTGCATTTTTTGGATTAAGAATATCAAAAAAGTTCCCAAAATCATTTTATTTTTATTTATTTACTAGTAGAAATATACCCAGAGTTGCCCGGGTTTTTAAGGAATTTCAAGGGATTTTATAAAGATTTTAAGTGATTTTTCATTTTAGGGAATTTCAAGATATATCTTAAGAAACGTCAAAGGATTTTTAAAAGAATTCAAAACAGTTTAAGGATTTTCAAGAGTTTTCATAAGATTTCAAGGGATTTAAAGCGATTTCAGTGATAAGTGATTGTAAGGAATTTCAATGGATTTCAAAAGAATTCAAGAGAGTTTAACAATTTTCAAAAGATTTCAAAACATTTTAAGTGATTTTAAGAAATTTTAAGAAATCTATTCTAATGAGGAGTAAATCAAATGAAATTCCTTTAAAATCACCTAACATTACTTCAAATTCTTTAAAAACTTTTAAATCTTCTGTAAATGTCTTAAAATTATTTAAAATATATAAAAATTCCTTGAAGTTCATTAAAATCTCTTGAAATATCTTGAAATCTCTTTGAATTCCTTAAAATTCGTTAAAATCATATAAAATGTCTTGAAATTTTGTGAAATCTCTGAAAAAAGCTTTAAATTCCTAAAATCAATCAAAATCTCTTAGCATCCCTTGAAATTCCTTAAAATTACTATAAATCTCTTGAAATTTCCTAAAATTATTAAAAATCTTTTGCAAATTCCTCTAAATTCTCTAAAATTACTTCTATTAAATAAACAAAAATTTTGGGTTTCGGGAACAGTGGAAACTCTTTTTCTTTTGTTATTATTCCGATAAATGTAAAAAAAATCGTCAGACTAGACGTCTGAAACTTCAACCCAATGAATCGAAAAGTGGAAATTTCCACACAAATAGCCGTTCTTTTTCGATACGAATAAACATTGCCTTATTTTAGAAGCATTTTTATTTTAAATCGAAAAGGAAGCGAAACTGAGAAAATTTCAAAAATTTCAGGTAAAAAATTTCTGAAATTGCAGGTAAAAAATTTTAATATCTAAGGATGTGGCTATAAATAAAAGAAGATATTAAAATATTACGAAGAAAGACCGAGAATTTAGTCGATCAGAAAAGAGCTTGAAAAAGACAAAGAATTTTTTTAATAAAAAGGAAAAATTTGGAAAATGACAATAAAATATTGTAAAACCGTAAGAACGCTGCAAAGAATAATAAATACTAAAATTAATAATAAAAGAGGTAATGCAGAATCTTTGATGGTTTGTATCTATGCTAAATTTCGAAAATTGAATATTTATTCATATTTCATTTTTATCCCTTAAGCCACAGAATATGAACGGAAAAAATATGAATTTGAAATTGGAATCAGGGCGGCCTCCGCGAAGAAGCCTAGTGGAAATCCATGCACAAAATCTGTCCCTCTTTTTCGCTGAATGCTCGTCACTCTTCGACGATAATGGCATTAGAGAATTAAAAAAATAGACGAGCATAAGGCTTCTGGAAGCCTTATTCTATTTCTAGTTACCAGTGGCTACTAGCCTATCTAAGGACACACAGTGAAAAAATAAAAAAGTTTCATCGAGTGATTAATTTTAATAAAAAAAAAACAGTGCTATCATCTTCCTAATTTTGAAAATTTTGGAATTTACTTGCGAAAGGAAACATGGCTGAGGAAGAAAATGAACGTGAGGAAGATGAAGGGTGAGGATCAAAGTTTCAGTGAATTAGAAAAATAGAAAGAAATATGGCAAATATTATTTTCACTTAAATTGTATCATCTCCATCTTACGCTATTCTTTTCTATAAGCTTTTTCGATCTTTTTAGTTATCCTAATTTCAAAACGGAAATCTCATTATCCTTCTACCATATGATTCTTCACTCTCTCTTTTTTTTCCCCCTTCACAAGTTAGATGAATCTTGACTTTTTCATTTGTGAGGTCATGTCGTGTCTAAGCGGAAGTTCTTAGAGGAAGAAAAATCGAAAGAAGCATATAAAAGAGGAGAGACGAGTCTCGTTCCGATACGAGGACAATTCAATTCGTATTTTTATATTCTGGCGTTTATCCCGGATTTGAGAGGCGAAACTCTGATAGAAAATGTTTTAAAATAATTTCGGAAAAATTGCTTTTTTATCAATATTAGGTTAGATATTTTAATTTGATATTTCCCTGTATACTCGTGTGAATTAAGCTTGCGACATAAAAAGACTTTTCGGCATAGCCGCATCAGTTTTTATTAACTTATAAATTATAATTTTTGAAAAGAGAATGAAAAATCCCTCTTTGAAATGATATTCACCGTGGGGCAATAAAGAGATTATTTAAATTTTAAAGAATAAATTTCACATTATTAAAACTTCTGAACAGTGAAATCAGATTTGAGTGAAAAATAGGAAGGTGCAGCCGCGAAACTAGAACCGTAGAGCTTGGAAAAATTGAAGGATTTTTATTTTACCCGTATCTCAATTCTTTAGCGTCGTGTTATATAATCGATAACGTGGATTTGTTTTTGATGTGTAGTTTCTTCAAAAGAGTGAATTTCGCTATTTTTGCTGAAACGTCTACAAATCTCAACAAAGTTTTATACGTAACGTGACATGACTATAATTGGCGGTAAACTAGAATTTATGGTTTGCGTTATAGATTGCAGAAAACTCGTAAACATTTCATATCATACGGTAAAAGCGCCATAATTTCATTCTTTGACGTAAAGATTCTATAAAATTTGCTTTTCTCCCGATTTTTAATAAAAAAACGTTTCTATACCACAATTGAAATTTTACATATTGAAAATAAAACTAAACTCACTGAAATTCGTTAAGATTTTCTATCAATCTTAATTTCAATTACTATATTTTCAAGATATTTATGAATTGTTCGTTTAAAAGTTATATTGATTTTAGTTTTAAACTTTCGTTTAAATTGTGAATAAACAATATCAATTGCTTTTATTGCCTGAGGGCTTTTTGTTATTTAAATTTTTCGGCATTGAACATTTGAGTTTTTTTTTAACCTTCGAATTATTTGGTTGAAGTTTCAGACGTCTATAGTCTGACGATTTTTTTTTCGATTTATTGGAATAAAAATATCAATAACAAAAATTTTCCAAGTTCCCAAAACATAAAATTTGTAGTTACTTAATAGCAGAAATTTATCCGGGGCTGCCCGAGATTTTAAGAGATTTTATAGATTTTCAAGAGATTTCAAGAGATTTCATAAGATTTCAGAAATTATGAGAGGATTTTAAGAGATTTATAGTGATTTTAAGAAATTTCAAGAGATAAAAACACTAAAGGATTTTAAAAAGAGTTGAAAATGGTTACAAAAAGGCTTTTTCAGAAATTTCACAAGATCTCAAAGCATTTTAACTGATTTTAACGAATTTGAAGGAATTTGACGAGATTTCAAGAAAGTTTAAGAGAATTCGAAAATTTTCGTAAAATTTTAAGGATTTTAAAGAGATTTAATGATTGTTAAAAGATGTCCTGGAATTATATGGCATTTTAAAGAATTTTAAAGGATTTCAAGAGATTTTTAAGATTTTTAAAAGATATCCTGAAATTCTAAAAGATTTTTAAAGTAACTTTTTAAATCTTTTAATTTTTAAAGTTTTCGAAATTTTTATATTAAATTTTCTTTTAAATTTTTAATCTCGTTTTTACAACCTTTTTAAAAACATTTTAAATAACTAGAAACTTGGATAAATTCTTTGAAATCTTTTAAATTCTACTTAAATCCTTAAAAAAAAATTAAAAATTCTCTAGAATCCTTACTAAATTCTTAGAATCATTTAAAACATCTTGAAATCGTTTAAAATATTTTGAAATCCCTTGGAATTCATTAAAATTACTTGAAAGAACTTGAAATCTCTTTTGAATTCTTTTGAAATTCATTACAATTCCCTATAAACACATGAAATTTCTTCTAATCCTTTGAATCACTTAGAATCTCATGAAAGTGAAATTCTTAAAAGTGTGTCTTGAAATCTAGTGAAATTGATAAAAATGTCTGAAAAATTCTTTTGATAACTCTTTTGAACAATACGAAATCCCTTAAAATCTTTTAAAATCTTTGAAACACTTTTAAAATCCCTTGAAATCTCTTAAAATCCCGAGCAACGCCAGGTAAATTTCTGCTAGTAAATAAAAATAAAATAAAATAATCTTAGGAACTTTTTTTGACATTCTTAATCCAGTAAATGTAAAAAAAATATATAAAATAAAAAAAATTCGTCAGACTAGACGTCTGAAACTTCAACCCAATCTTCGAATTTGAAAGGAAAAATAAAACAAAATAAAAAAATTTAACGACAGAATAAAAAAATTAATGAATAAATGAAGCGGTAAATTAAGTTAATCAAGCGTCGCCGACGGACCAAATGAAAGCGACTTCGATGTACCTACTTAATTCATCCAATAAAACTTTTATCTACTCTGTTATTATGCTGACACGCGGGAGCAGATGTGAGAAGATATTATCTTTACAGTGTTTGCTATTTTTTGAGGCAAGTGTTATCTCTTTGCAAAGAAATGTAAAATGAATTAAGGAGACCTCGATGAGAGGAATACAATTAACATTATGTATTTGTATATTAATAAAGTGCAAGTTGCAAGAGACATCTCTAAATAAGCTTGCAATTTCCATCAATGACAGGTAAAACGCGTAATGCGAAACCGGTTGTCCCCATCAGGTCTCATTTTTATTATAACACATAACTGATACAGGTTCAAGTAGTGGGTGTCGTGCCTTCAGTCAACTGGTAGATTCATTCGACAAAACTCGGTTTTTTGAATCATGATCTCGATTTCTGACCTTGCTTTTGTGGCCTCAATCGTGATTTCAATAAATTAAACAAATTTATTTAATTACAAAGCTTTAAAGTTGGTAATTTAAAAAATACAAAAGTGGTTAAAAGTGTTGAAAACTGTTTAAAATAAGCCTCAATAAAAGCGATAAAGATATTATTCAATGTGGAAAGAATTAAAGTACGATTGTGAATTACTGACCTTGGATTTGCGGCTCTAATTGTGATATACAAACAAATTGAAAAACTGCAAGGTCTTCAAGAAGAAAATTAAAAAAACATTTAAAAGTGGTAAAGAGTCGTGAAAAGTGTTACAAATAATTGAAATGACCTTGTAATAAAAGAACACGAGCACTATTGAAAATTGCATCTGAATATATATTTGCAAGTCTCAATAAACAATGGAGAGTCTTAAATTTATTATCAGATATATTAGTTAATTGATTATTTGTTTTCTTTTTTTGTGATATTTGATTAATGAATGAGTGGTGATTTACTCGAGGTCGGGAAATAAAAGGTATATTTTCCGATCATCCTGGAAATTATCCACTTTTTGTGAAATATCTATTATGGTCGAGAATAAAGAGGCACTTACGTAATTGGGAGATTAATTATTATTCAAGAGTACGGGTTGTATATATAGCATTCTTCACGTGCAGATGCAATTTGATCGTTAAGCATTCGCCTATTCATAATTTTGAAAATATTCAAAATAGAGAAACAGAATTGCAAAATATTCAAATTGAAAGAACAGTGATTTGAATATATTCAAATCAAAATTAACAGATTTCATTGTCTTGAAGATGTTGAAATATGGAGTATAAATATTAGAGCCATGACTTGGTAAATTCTGAGTTCCAGCAATTAACTTAAACAGAAAGAACAATACTGTTACATAATGCCTTGAACTTTATGTCATGATAATTTTTACGCTCATAAAACTGATGCGTAATTAAGGCTCTCCATCTTTTTTATGCAATATTCAGAAAGATTTGCTTAGTCTTTGTTTTGTTTTATAAAGATTTATAACTTGGAATTGTTTAGATTAAAACTATTAATTGAAATTCGTGAGTCTTGAAATGTTAAATATGCAAACTGATAGCATTCAAGCCGATAAAATTGAAATTGAAAATATGCAAATTTCAATTTACGCGAATGTCATTGTTGTGGTAATAGAAGACGTTTAAACTTGGAAGGCTTTCAACTTCCTAGCAACTAATCACAAACCCTCTAACTTTAGAAGCGTCAGCTACTAGCTTCATGAGTTTTCACAAAATTCTAAATCTCAAAAGTATATCATTTTCCATACAAAAAAAAAAATAAATATAGAAACATTATAATAAACTAAAAAGCTTTGACAAATGAAAAGTAAAGAGAAGAAATATTTATTTGTTTAAAATTCATAAGCTTCAGAAGTTTAAACTATAAATATTTTCTGGGCATTATTAAATTGAAGCTTCAAAGCACTTTTTAAAATTAATTTATTGGATGCTGCGATGCATGATATTTGTTTAAATATCATGGAATGACAACTAAAGTAAATTTATCAGGTACAAATTGTTTGTGTGCTCAACGAACAAAATAATTTAAATAAATACTCGAAAAGGCTGAATGAATGAATGCTTTAAAAGTTGGAAGTAAAAATAGCATTTTTGAATACAAAGAGGGTATTATTGATAAAGCTGAATATATTGAATAAAATACATAAAATTAGGTCACTATAATATTTGCAATGTTTATCCCATTGTCAGAGCTGGGTAAAATGGTTCTCAAAATGTATTTAAAATGTAAAATGCAAAATAGGTTTACAAAATCCATTTGAAATGAAAAATACAAAATCCATATTTAAAATAGGTTAGTAAAACATGCAAAATGGATTTTTATTATTTTTAATAATGTTTAATTTAATTTCCAAAGTCAATTATAAACTATAATTACGTAAAATTTCTTAAAGAATATTTCTTTACGCAATACATGTCTTCGACTTTACACGAATTTTCTGAGTTCTAAATATCACATTTTGATTTACTTTACGCAATTAACTTTTTTGCTTTGCTTTCTCATAATTTTATTGTAAATTACTATAATATTAAACGAATTTTTGTTATACATTTGAGTCACTTTTATTAAAAAATAATTATTTTTGATTGCAATCAACCCAAAAATTTCAAAACTTACTTATCAACGTAAAAAAACAGATAAGAGCAAACTTTATAAGTCAAAAACGTATATTTTGGTTTTTTTCGATGTACAAAATCAGAATTTATGTATTAAACAGGGTGGCCACATGTCAGGGAAAAAAAAATTTTATCAGGGATGTTAGGGAAACTATCCAAAGATTTCGAAGGACTATAAATAATTTTCAGGTATTCTCTGAGATTCTCTAGCTTTCTAATGATTTCAAGACATTTTCAAAGATTTTAAAGCATTTTAAGAGGTTTTTAGGAATTTTAAGTGATTACAAGAGATTTGTATAATATTTAAAGGATTTAGTTGAATTTTAAAAGGATTTCATAAAATTTTAAGAGTTTTTTAAGGAATTTTAGGGAATTCAAAGAATTTTAAGGAATTTTGAAGTTCCTTGAGAAATTTTAAAGGATTTCACGAGATTTTTATGATTTTCTAAAGATTTTGTAGAATTCTGAAAATTTTTAAAATATTATAAATGTTTTTTACCTATTTTGAGGGATATAAAAATTTTTCGTGGAATTATAAAGGAATTTAAGAAACTTGTAAGAATTTTAAGAGATTTTAAGGAATTATAAATATTCTCGTGGAATTTAAAAGGATTTTAAAGAATTTAAATTTTCCTCATGGATTTTTAAAGGATTTCTTAAAATTTTTATGATTTATAAAAGAATTTGAAAATATTAAAATTTTTTAAAATAAAATAATTTTAAAATTATTTTAAAAATAATTTTTTAAATTTAAAAATTTTAAAATTAAAAAAAAAAATTCTTGAAAGCCTCTTGAAATTCCTTAAACTTCGAAGTTTAAGGAATTTCAAGAGGCTTTCAAGAAGTTTAAGAAATCTGTACGTATTTTAAGGGATTTTAAAGTTTTTCGTTGAATTCTAAAGGATTTTAAGAAGCTTGTAAAAATTGTAAGTAATTTTGACATTTTAAAGATGATTTTAAGGAATTTTGATAGTCCTCGTAGAATTTAAAAAAAAATTCAAGCAATTTTTGATTTTTAAAAGATTTTGTGAGATTTTTGATTTCAAGAGTTTTTTTTTAGAGATTTTAATGCACGATAAACGATTTTTTAAAATAATTGTAAACGATTTCATGGAATTTTAAATGTTGTAGTTAAATTTTAAGATATTTAAAGATGTTTTTAGGAATTTCAAAAGATTTCAGCGAATTTTAAGGGATTTCAATAGGTTTCCAATAATTTAAAGAAATTTTGATACATTTTAAGAGATTTTAAAATTCCTCGTGGGATTTAAAAATATTTCACGAGATTCTGAAAATTTTTTATGGAATTTTGAAGGATTACAGGAAATTTTAAGAGATTTTTAGTAATTTTAAAAGATTTTGAAGTTTTTCTTGGAATTTAAAGTATTTCAAAGGATTTTGAGGAATTTTAAAAAGATTAGTAAAAATTGTAGGGGTTTCATGAAATATTAACAAATTTGAAGGGATTTCGTGGAATTTTAAAATTTTTCTATGAATTTCAAGAAATTTCAATGAATTTTAAGAGATCTTTTCAAAAGTTGTTATAAATTCGAGAGATTTTTACAAATGTTAAATGTTATAAAGTGATTTTAAATTTCAAAACATTTAAAGTGATATATTATACGAAATTTTTGAAAAATTTCAATAGTATTATTATTGAAAATTTATACGCATTTTTAATAATTTTCTGTCAGGGAAATTTGTCTGAAGGTCAGGGAAAAGTCAGGAAAATTGAAAAATTGAATTTTGCGGCCACCCTGTTAAAGCAGAAACCTCCCAAAAAAATTTGTTTTTGTTGATCTGTGATTATCTAACTTATCCAGGGAAGAACAAAAAAAAATGGAAAATGGTATTTTAAGTGGAAAATAGGTTGAAAACCTATTTAAGATGGAAAATGCAAAATGGGTTTCTTCTTCCTATTTAAAATACAAAATAGAAAATGGCATTTTGCATTTCAAATACCTATTTGAAATGAATTCATTTCAAATAGTTACCCAGCTCTGCCTGTTGTTTGCTTAGTTGAAAATAATGGTAGGTGGTTAATATTAGTGCTCGAGAGTATATGATGGTAGCCCGGTGGTAAATCAAAGTGAATCTGGCTGATAAGGAAGAGAAATAGTGTTCGGGTGAAGAAAAATGTTTATCGATTGTGCCCCGTGGCTCAAGTGTTTGAAAAGCTCGACCACTTGGTGCACAAGATGCTCAAGGGAATCGTTCAGGAATCGGGAATTCGAGCCTATATCGATTGGAACTTGGAGAAGCATACCGATCGATTTTATGTGAGTTGATTCTAGATTGACGATGTAAATAGAATAAGCTTTGTTTAACCAGGTCACGATCGTCTTTAAATTATAAATCGCTAATTACTTTAGAGTCCTGCTTATATCAGCGCTCGTAACTTTACCGAGATTAAACCAGAATTGTTAAAATTCGATCAGCATATTATATGCTCTCTACTCTATATACCTAGTTATCAGAGGTAGAATAAATCCAAAAATCTCTATCACGTTTTTCGAAGTTTATTTTGTCAAAATAAATGATTGCATTTATTTTGAATGGAAATTGGAAACTTACTCATCAAATCATTAATAAAAACAGATGTTTCGTTATGACATCAGCAACCTAGAATTTAAATACTTATGACTGTGTCTTACTTTTTATTACTTTCAAAAAACTTATTTAATCTCCTTTAATTGGATTATTATATCAAGTCACGTTTCCGAGTAAATTTAACAACTGATGCACGTGGACTATGACGTCATGAATTACCGAGATTTTGATTGTATCTTTCTCCGGCTTCTTATTTGAAAAAGAATATATATCTCGCTGAAATTTTGATAAATGAGAGACATGAAAAATTAATGAAAAACTAAAGAACGGTGCGCTGATATATTTTCTTTCATTCCTTAAAATTCAGCGAGTCTTTGGGTCCCAGACCCTCTCTGCAAAGTTTACCATATGTTGTTCTCTGATCGATCTGTAGCTATAAATATTAAAGCATTTCTGCTCAAAAGTAATTATCGATTATGTCGTAAGCAGCGGTGAAGACGTTACTATTTATATTTCGAAGAATGGGTAATTAAAATTGAAGAGAAAAAAATAAAACTATAATAAGAAGTCTAATTGGTACTCGAAAATATCCAATCACGATGGTTTGCCTTTGAGATAGAAATGCTTTGAATCCAGGAAAAAAGAAATTCCACTCAACTTTGTTGAGAGAAAACAATAGTTCAGTAAATTTATGTTGGGATTCAACCCTCTTTACAACTCGAAAAAGGTATATAGCAAGAGATAATTACTTTATTATTAATTTATTATTAACTCGGTGCATAAATTAATGTTACCAGATTGCAGATAGATAGTAAATGTCAGAATAGAGTGAATCTCATATTAATGAATAAGATATATAAATCACGTCAATAAATATTACGTAAATAAAATAGAAAGGAGCTAATGATCCCTAAGTACGTTCAAGAATTAATGAAAGTTTTAATTGTGCATAATTAGCCCAAAATTAGACGCAATTTGTACTTTTTGTGTCGCTTGATTAAAAAACCGTTCTTTTCTTTTTACTCTCAGCCGAGGTTTGGAGAGTTACAACCTTTTTATTCCGAGTAAATGAGAAAATTCTCCCTTTTTAACAGCAGGTCCACTTGCATCCGCACTTTTGTCGCGTACTTTTTGTGTCCCACACACGAACATATGTCACATGTTTGTATCGAGGGACGTTCCAGATTTAAAAGTAGGACGAATCCTCGAAAGCGCGATTATTCGATACATATATATGTGTTACATGCAACACCACTTCATCTACAACTCAATTCTCTGTCTCCCCCCCTCTCTCTCTCTCTTTCTTCCTCTTACACTTTTACACCCTTTCATCCCTGATAATCCCCTTCACTTAAAAAGGGTTTT
>CAJFCP010000162.1:639996-681923 GCA_904066005.1 Synergus itoensis | reverse complement strand
TCTCATTAATTTAATACTTAAACATTAAATTAATGTATAATTATTATATTTTATAATTAATAATTAATTCTTATTTTTTATTTTTTAGTTACAGCGGATTCGAGTTTTTTTTTAATTTTTTAATTTTTTTAATTTTTAGTGAAATGAAACTTAAAAATACAATTACTGAGCTCTTTAACAAGAAGGCAAAGGGAAAGAGAATTTTATAGTCAAAATACACTGACATAAGTATAGAGATTGAAAAATATAAAAAGTTTAATTTTTTTTTCAATTCATCACAACAATTACTTATAAATGATAATATATGATTTATACATAACTAAATTTGAAGTAGAAAATTTATTTTTACAGATTTTTCATCAATTCTAACATTTTTAATGCAAAAAATAACTGAAATATCAAATATGAGTAAAAAAATCAAGCCTACACGGAGAAAACTCATGGATATTAAACTGTAATATCCAGATATTAAAATATTGGATGTTAGAATATTTGGATTATATATTTTAATATCTAGATATTAAGTTTTAATATCAAGATATTATATCTAAATATCTAGATAGTCGTCCCATAGTTAAATAGCTAGATATCACGGTTTAATATCCAGTTTTCTCCGTGTAAATGTAATATTTTCATTGTTATCCTCAAATGTATTTCGTAAATGAAAATCTTAATATGCATTATGTTAGCTATTATTACATGCATTAAAAAAAAACATCTAGATACGTTAATTCTGTCAAAAGTTTTGCTGAATCAAAAAAAAAATTTAATGGTTTTTATGGTTTTCATGGATATTTTTTTCTATACTTATCACATGAAAATTTTAGTATGCCTATGTTAATCTAGCTATCATTACATGAATTTCAAAAAAAAAACATGCCGATACGATAATCCAGTCCAAAGTTACGATGGATAAAAAAAAAAGTTGGAAAACTTTATAAACATATAAGTCTCTTTTTGCTTCGCGTATTCGACTAAAAATTGATGTAACATGACAGAAAAGTTTGTTTTTTCATAATCTAAGTTTACATAATAAGATTTTTTTTCCTTTTTAATTAAAAAATATTTGTAAAAACGAGAACAGTCACATTTTTTCCAAAAATCAGGTTTATATTGTGTATATGTATAAAATCAGTATTTTGCTTTAATGCTGATTCTATCCGAAATAACAATCTGAAGAATCGGTATCTCGTGTGCATTGTAGGTTGCTCGGAGTGCCAATGAAGCTAGGACATCGAGTGCGTTACACGGAGGGAACAAATTTGAGATGCCGCGAAGACCCGAAGCCCGATTCGGAGGACAGGTTGGCATTCGGAACATGAATCGTTGAGTAAAATTCATTTGGAATTTTTTTTCTAAAATTTAATACTCAAAGTTGCCTAAATATTATAAATTTATCTATCATAGCCACACAATGATGATGCAATATATCTTATTATAAAATAACATAATTTTTATCACATTTTCAAGAATTTCCAATGATCTGACATTTCAAATAATTGAAAATAATTTTAAAACAAAAGTTGAATAAAGATTTTTCAATCAAAAGTCAAAGGATTTTAAACGAGCGAAAATGATAATCTCTTCAATATCAGCAGATAATCTATACATCATATACTAAACCATATATTTTATTTCACCTGCTGACTCGTTCAATTAGCGTAATTACATTACCTATTAAACCGAAAATTCAAAATTCACGTAATTAATTAGAGAGATTGCAAACAAGCCCTGAGTTTGTTCTAAAGGCAAGGGTAATTAAGTAGTTGTTGATTGATCGTAGTCGACGTCTTCAGCAACTTCCCTACGCTGCACCTTTTGCGATCATTTATGTTTGGTTGAAGTTTCTCGCAGTTTTCAGTCACCGGAAACTCATTTAGTATACATTACTGTGTTTACTCTAAAAATGGCAGACGAGGAACAAGGGCAAAACTTTCAGCAATTTTATATTTTCCTCATTTTTCCACAAATATTTAAGCTCCTGAAAAATTTTTATATTCGACGAATACAAATGTTTTCTTTTGATTCACGAGAAAACATAATTAAAAACCTGGAAAGAAGTAAACAGGGGAGAATTCTTTCGGTGAAATATTTGCCCGGAAGTTATGAGATAATTTAATTATGACAGCATTAATTTAATTAGTCTTTCATCACAATAATTATTTTATTTTAATCTTATCCTTTATGACGATCTACATTTTTCAAAAAGACTCTTTTGTATAAGGATTAAATTGGTTTGACCTGATTTTGTTCTTGCTTTTCTTTCTTTTTCTCTTTTTAAATGAAGAATGGAAACATGCTCTTCCGGATTTTAGATACAACGGTTTCCCGAAGGATTGCGTCGAGGTCAATTGCAAGGAAGAATGGAAGTCGAGAGGCTCTAGGCTGATAGGCAGTTTAGGATCAAAGTAAAACAGAAGACCATATCAAAAGCGCCTGCGCGGGTTTTGCCCTTAGGTGAATTTGTATTCGTTGATATATATGTATACATTTCCATGTATAAATGTGTGCATCTATATATATAGATATACACAAATATGTACTTAGGCAGGGGTGGCAGGTTCGAAGTCGCTCTTCCTCGTTAATAATTTAATTGCATCTTCTTCGACGCGAAGAGTAGAATACTTCTGTAGAGGGCTTCAATCGATAATAATATCGTTGAAAGATCAATTAAACTAAAGTAGGGCTTTCAACTTTTCATGAAAAAATTGAAAATTCGATTTAATTTAATCAATTTCTATCTCAAACTATGCATTACTATTTTGTATTCAAATCACAGATTAGCTTCAAATACTTCATATAACGTAACCCTCTTAGCCTTCTAATTTGAACATATCTCTCATTTGACTAATCCCTGTATTTTTTTTGCCATAAAACACGATTGGAATACTAATATTGTCAACTAAATTCCCTAAATTGAACCCAAGATGTAATTTAATTTCCTTTTTAATCATAAAAGTACCAGAGAGAATAATTTTGGTATTTTAGTTCCATTTTTTTAGCCTGAGTACTTTTTTCCCAGGGGTTGTTATAAGCGTAAAAATAAGCCCTTGCGTGTAAACGGAGAAGGCGCTTCGTTGGAAATAATAATAAGAGGTATTCGACAAACTAAATCTATTATTGACCCGTATCTTCTCTGAAAAAATATCATGCTTCTTTTCGCAGAAATGTAGAAATTGTCCAATAACCTAGTCTTCCATTCCAGTGATTTTCTTCCTCTTATACCTAACCAATTTAAGAGTGTATTTTATAAAGAAATGAAACAAAAGTAAAAAAAAAACATTCTAAAATCGGTAAATTCCAATCTTCAGTCAGTATTTTTAATCAGAAATTACTAAAAGCATATCTTTATTAGAAACTGACAAGTCTAATACAATAACGAATTTTTATTACCAGATAAAATCTTTCACATTCACAACACACCTACAGAATTCAAGATTGCATAATGCGCCGGTTATTTTTAATGCTCTTAAAATCTGTCTTGACGAAACCTAGTTTTGCATTATTTTTCACTAATTTCTTCAAGTATATTTAGAAATGTTGACCAGAGTGAAAATTTGACTCAAGTTTTAGATAGAAAAGAATTGAAATCAGAGAAATTTCTGTCTACATATTCTTTTTCACTGGAGATTAAAGATGATAGACTGGAGGGTCGAAGTAAAGAGCTTAATATTTCGATCAATACCGATTATTCCCATCAATAATGATTATTCCCATTAATAATGATTATTTCCATCAATAATGATCAGATTATTTTCATCATGTCACGTAGAACTCGAGCAGATCTCAAGCTATTATCGGAAAGGTCCTTATTTACGGCTCCACGCCTGTCAGCTGGTTAATAGTTTGAAACGACGCAAATTGATGGGGTAATGGCAGCTGGAGAAGTGTATGGTTAAACTCATCTACCTCTCAATATTGAAGACACGATTGCTAATAGAGTACAGAGCTCTAGTCCCTAATAGAGATCAACTTCCTAATATAGTTGCCTCAAATAATAGACCTGTAACCGAATAATAGGAATCCCATAGAAGTTATTTTAAAATTTTGAATAAGAAAGCCAAAAAAAGAAATTTTCGATGATTAAATTCTAATTCGTCATTTAAATAATCGTCTGGTATGGTACTCCATGTATTACTGAAATAAATAATTGATTTATTCCTTCTATCTCTGTAATATGTATGGCACACTTTATTTTTATTGCTAGCATGCAATAATAAACACCCTGCAGACCCCAGACTAGAAAGACAAAGAAGGACTAAAATAATAGAACTTTTCCCTCTATTCTCATATAAAATACGATCGAATTACCAGTAACTATTCTATTCAGTTAAAGAGAAAGTTTTATGCCTTGGCAAATTTTGCTACCGAAGTTGGGTTTATTATGCTTTAAAACTTATCCAAATACCCTACTTTCGTGACAGTTGAGTTAATTTACTACTCTGTCGTCGATATCAATTAGGCCCTTTTTTAAATTTTCTTCTTCATAAAACATCAATGCTTTTCAATTTTAAATCTTCACCCTAATCCTAAAAAACAAATAAAAGAGAAATGCACACTACTTCCGAAAAGAACAAATGCATAAGTAAAGAGCTTCGTAGTAAAGAGAATCCAGTCGGAAGCATATTAATTTTAATTATTTCAAAATTAAAAATAACTAAAGTTTTTACTTTTTAATAAAATGTATTAATCTTACAAGACAATCGATACTAAATATAATATTTTGATAAAACCTTGTGATAGAATAAAGGCATTATAGGGTGGAACAAGTCTGCCAAATTTAATCAATTTATCTATATAGTATACATGTTTTAGAGATATGATAGAATCGCAAGAAAGCATACCACACACACCCTTATACATACACACACATATAAGTACGTAGGCGAACAATTTCTCAGAATTTCATTTTAGTTATATTCCACTTGAAATATATATGTTTAAAAAACAATACGTTTAAAAAAATAGGTTTAAAACAAAGCCTCCTCTATAAGGGAACCAAAAAAATATAAAATAGGACAAGATAATAAAAAAACTAGTTCGCCTGTCTTTCAAGGATCCTCCCACTTCTTATACTTTCTTCTATCTTTTATATAAATCTTGACCACGCCTTTAAACACACCCACTTTGTTCACGCCCTCTCCAACGCCCATCATCTTAAACCACTCCCATTTATATAAGCCACGCCCATTGAGTATACAATCGTTCACCATGTGATGATGTTAACCACGCCAAATATACTCCCATTTTCGCAAACCACGCCCCTTGATCACGGTATTGGCCACGCCCACTTTTTACCCTACCCACTTTCCTTAATTTATGTAAATGCAATGAAAGAAAATAATTTTCTTTTTTCCCTAACTCGTCAAAAAAGTCTCTCTTTTTCTCCCCCTTTACGCATAATATACTATTACTTAAGAAGTAACTTTTTATTGCTAGAGAGTAAAAAGTAGAATTTCAGCATGGAAAATGTCTGAAATCATACATTCCGTGTGGAAATTTTGAGTTGACCCCCACAGCGCCCTACTAAGTTTGTCTCTTTACTGAGTTGGCTCCACGATGGCAAACTATGAATGGCCAATATAGTTTTGATATCCTTGTCTTTCTAGGCCCCATGTAGGCTGCCTATAAAGAGCCAATAAAATAGCCCTCTGTAGGGCCTATTTAGGACCTAACAGGGCTTTTTCAGTGTATAAATTTTTTAAAAACAACAAAACGAGCAACCAAATGCATTTTACTCAACAATAATTATAAATAAATATATTTTCGCTCTGTAGCGCTAATCTTTTTTCAAATATAATATTGCATAAAAAGAAAAATATATTTAATTTCGACACCTTTTGCATAAAACGAAGAATTCAAAATCCAACTTCAAAATTGGATATTTTCATTTTACTTAAAAAATATTTGAATTAGATATTTTTTCGCTCTGTACGCATAATTCTAGTTAAAAATTGATTAATTTTACAGAGGGAAAAAATTCCAAATTTAATATTTGTTGAGTAAAATGAAGAAATTAAATTCTTAGACTAGAACTTGGCTCCAACACCCTTAAAGGCCCAGTCAGGTATACGGTTTTTGGTTAGTTATAGTTGTGCACTTGATATCAATACAATAATGTGAAAAATAATGATATAGTTTTATGTAGACGATTGCCCAGGAGCTAAGCAAAAACTTCATATTACGAGAACCGAGTTTAATTACTTACAGGGGCGGCGACTATGGGGGGCAAGGTACTTTTTGCCCCCCCCCCAAGAAAATTTTTTTTGGGGGGGCAAAATATTTCAAAGAGCAAAATTGATATTTGGAAATTCATTATATTGTCCGATCAGTTGGTACTCTGATATACACTTGCACATTTTTTCATAATAATTATCAATAATAATTATTACTCGACAACCCTCCCCCACTCACGGTGAAATTTTAGATGGAAAACTTGCAAAATTTGTGCCCCCCCAATATTTTTTAGAAGTCTCCGCCTCTGATTACTTAAATACAACGAAATTTTTTGACGTAATGTTGCCACAGCATGACGGCGAAATTATTATTTTTATAAACAAAAATTCGTTTGTTTTTAGCAATCGACGAGATAGCATTATATTACACGCATTTGGCAGATAGCATTATATAAAATTGATAGCCACGATAAGCTTTTACAACATTGTCAATAATTTTAGCATCATACAGAATTTGCTTTAAAGTAGCATTGTATTGAAAAGAGCAGAAAGATAGTCTTATATTTCGGCTACTTTTTAAGATAACATTTTATTAACAGAATTCTCAAAGTTAGCCTCTTATGAATAGGAGCAGTATCCATTTTTCTCCGTGAAGAGAAAATCTGTCCTTTTTCTCAAAAAGAGTTAAAAAAACTGTTACCACTAGAAACAGTATTCTTTTATCTTTACAATTTCAATTTGTCCATCGTGCTTTCCTCCTGAGTGGAAAAGCTTTTATCACGGAATTTAAGATTCCCACGGAGCTTCCGTCCCTGTCTTAATGTTCATCCCCAACATGAGTCAACCCCGGCAAATATCGGGATAGACCTTCCACCGCACATAGCTTAACTATGGCACATAGTCGTCATGAATGCACGTGCGAAACGTTAGGTATACTCAGGAATTCAAGTTTTTCGCGTATGAGTTAGTCGAATAGGTGGGTGTATGTGTAGGTGTATTGTGTGTGAGGTAGGTAGATTATCGAAAGGGCGCATGCCTGGCCAAGAGAGAGTGAGGTCGAGAGGAAAACTACGGTGGCAAGAAAGGCACTGGCTCACATCACCCCTCATCACAGTTTGGCCCACCGAGAAACTGAACTCTGGTCACTAGTGCGACTAGTCCACCTTGCATCCGCACGTACGTCCTCCACGGGGTGCACTTGTTCGCGAAACACGACACGGTACTGTTCGCACCTTTAGCGAAAAATCGCGAGTCCTCGTTGAGGTCGTCGTCGTGGTCTTTGTTAGCGGTGGGTCGCCGGGTCGGGGAGTGTTGCCAGGATCGAAGACGCACGCGAAGATGGAGACCACCTGAGGCAAGTCCTCCCTCTGTAAGGACCCCACCTTCTCGGACCGGAGTGCTAAAAAAAAAGTGAATTCGAGACTAGATTAGGGTGGGGAATTAAATTAGGCTTCTGCCGGATCGATGCCGGTGTTCTCGAGACGAGATCCCTATTGAAAACTGATGTAGAGGAAAATTTGAGGAACGTGGAGAATACAGAGAAAAAAGCTTTCAAGGGTTGTATAGAGATCGTTGGTGAATGGTAAAGGTTCTTAAAGAGGATTTTACAAGGTCTGATGGGATTTTATGAAAGGTTCCTAAAGGGAATTGGAAGGTTTTTATATGGGCTTTAGAATTCTATGGGAATCTGAGAAGGCACCTGTATAAGAGGTTGATGCGTAGACCAAAAGTGTGACGCAGTCAAAAGGTCATGGCAAATTAGTGCATGGCGTTTCCAATGTTATTAACATTTTATTTTGCGGAATTGACCAATCCTGTACGAGGACGATGAATCCTCGAAAGACATGTGAAACGAATCTGTTGCTGCAGATTAAGAGGAAAATCTTACCCTTCGAAGGATCATGTTCAAAAATTCTTTGTTAAGAATAAGTATAAAGTTGAAAAAAAGACGGTGCAAAGAAAGTGGTACATATGCAGGAATCTTTTTATGAATTCTTTCTACATAAGTGAATCTTATGCTTTTTCTCTTAGAGAAGAAGCATAAAGGAAGAAACAACAGGTAACCAGACCAATTTTGTACAGATATGTTTACATCTGTGTCTATAAAGAATTTACACAAGAAATCTTCAAAAATAATTTGAACATGAGTCCTCGAAAAGAAATTTGCAGAGTAAATCTGTACTGGAAACATATTGTTTTTACAATAACTTGTACAAGCAACTTGTAAAAAAAAACTTGTGCTAAAAAACAAAACAAACAAGTTGTGCAGAGAAAGATAGTTATATAGATTGTATTTATATATCTATATATCTACGGTGAATTTATACAAGAATTATTTACCAGAAATGCATTACCTGAATATGGAAGCAAAACTATTTTTGTTACAGTTTAAGTTTGTTTTTATATTCAACGCTAGATTAAGCCCATCTTTATTCTTAAAACAAGACTAAGAAGGGCCTAAATCTAGCGTTAAGACTATAAACAGACTTAACGGCAACAAAAACCAGACCTTTTTTTCTGTGGTATATAAATAATCTTTAGAAGGTACATTCAAAAAAAATCCGCATAAGAAATGCATCCTTAAATAAATTAAAAACAATTTGTATATGTTTTTAATTTATCTGTACATGAAAAAATACAAAAAAATGATATTTCTTAGCACAAGTCAATCAAAAATTATTGCTTCTATAATTAACCATTTCTATCAATCTCAGAGTATATCAATCAATGAAACAGTTCTCTAATTGCGCTAATTAGAGGATGATTTCATTAATTGATATTAAACTCGTTATACAAGTATAAAAACAATTTTCTCGTGCATTAAACTATACAAGAACCAGTAAAAAAGTAACAAGAGTCTTGTACAATAGATCTATACCAACAACACAATGACCTTCCCTAGTAGAAATTGGTCCTAGTTTTAGGCAAGTTTCTAGTCAGTTTTTCTCTACGTCTGGTTAGCACCCAACTAGGAAACTTGTCAGTTAGTTTCTTTCGAGTTAATAAATTAATGAATTATAATTATTAATAAATTAACAATTAAAATCTTGTATTCTTTGTACATTATTAAATTATTTTTGTTCATGTTGTTTCTCTTTACAAGTATTTGCATTAAATTATTAGTTTAATAATCATTTAATAAATTATCATTTATAAAATACTTTTTTTTTCCAAGCGAGGAAAATCTGTCAGAAATCAGTAGAGGGGTCTTTCAAGTTAAAACTGAGCAGGAAATCCTAGTTAGTTTCTATCGAGATACAGGCAAGGAAAAACTATTCTCGTATTGAATGAGGAAATTTCATTGATTACTAGTCAAGGATTTTCTCATTCAAATATGTTCAGGAAATTCTAGTTAGATTCCAACTAGCGACTACCTAGTTTCTCTAGTCTAGTTTTCCCCATTTCAGCCCTACGAGTTACTTGAGAGTGTTAAGGAAAAACTAGACCAATTTCTACTAGGGTTATGCAAGAAACTCTAGATTCTAAAAGATGAAAATCTTCCTCAAATTTTTCGTCTAAATTGTTTAAAACAATCTCTAATCACCTACGAGTCAAAGGAATCTGTAAACGTCCTTCAAAGAACCTCGTCTTAAAATCTCGAATCTTCCTCTAGAACAATTTTCAATAGGGAGAAGCAAGAGCCTCCGAGGAAAGTGGCCCTTGAGCCGCTCTTGTACCAAGGACGCAGAAGGAAGTAAAGTATCTGGTTGGATTTGAATCTCGTTTACCGTAAAAAGTGTTCGCAGTGGCGCGGAAAGGCGCAGGAAGGCGCATAAAGGCGCGAAGCACTTAGGATGGGCTGCAGGTCAGCAGCTGATACCCGGGCGGCGGACGGATGCGATCGAGGGACGTCGTCTTGGAGGAATACGCAAGTCCTGGTCTCCCCTGAAGGTGAGGGTCAGGGTGAAGAGGAGGAGGAGGAAGAAGAGGCCGAGGGTGAAGAGAGAGAAAAATCTTCTCCTCGAAGCTCTAGGATATTGTCCAGCTCCATATTCTCGGAACAGCCGTTGCCGAGGGCAAGCGGCAGGTCAGGACCAGCTACCAGGTGAGGATGCAGAGGCTGCGCTCGACCTTCAAGAGGTCGCGCACACCAACTGGGGCAGAAATGAAGTCTCAGTCGAGCCTCGAGGTGCCAAAGCAGGTCAGATCAGCCTCTTTCGACGAAATCCAGTTGGAAGCAAAACGCCACGATGATAGCAGAGACCTGAGACCGAAAACCTCATCTTCATCATCTTCTTGTTCACCAGTAAGGTCCCAGGACTCGTCAAGAAGGTTCAACACTTTAAGAGTCCCGCAATTGCAGAGTGGACAGAGGTCGAAGAGTTTTGATGTTTGTGAGAGGACCTTGTTTCATGATAGACCGCTTCTAAACCGGAAGCCGGAACCACCTCTTATTCAGGTTTCTGGTTGCTATCATTGTGCTTGTGTTGAGGAGTACAAGAGCCTTAACAAGAGTAGAGATGATGATGACTCTTCGAAAGAAGAAGAGGAGGAGGTTGATGATGAGGAGATGTCGGAGATTATTCAGGTTACGGAGGACGAGGATGATGTCAGTGGTGATTCGAGGAGGGAGGGAAGTCCTGAGATTAGGGTGACGCTGATGACTTATTTGGAGAAAACATCTCCTGAAGGTGAACCTGATTCTTATGAGACTGGGGAGGGGATTGAAGTTCCTCCTAGGGAGAGGAGAAGGTCTATTGGAAGACTTTCGAGACAAGAGGCTCTTACCACTTTTCCGTTGGAGTTCCCGTCAGTTGTTGGATCTAATGATGATGATGAGGATGATGATGATGAAGAGGAAAATAACGAGGTTGCGGAAAAGAACAAACTTGTAGTTAGAGATATTTTCTTGACTGTTCCGGAGTTGAAGAGGGATCGAGCTGCTTCGGTGGACTCCTGTTTTAATAATAATAAGAATGGGCAGAGTGGTGATTGTGATTCTTTGGTCGTACCCCAGCAGAACATCAGATCCAAGAGCGTCGACATCGTCCTGCCGACGGATATTCAGACGAGATATACTGCTCTTTTGCCTGGGAACGAGGCTTTTAGAGGGTGGGTACGTTTAGAGGTTGAACTGTACAGAGCTGGGTAAAATGGTTCTCAAAATGTATTTTAAATGTAAAATGCAAAATAGGTTTACAAAATCCATTTAAAATGGAAAATAGAAAATGGTTTTCTATTTTCTATTTAAAAAGAAAAATACAAAATCCATATTTGGAATCGGTTAGTAAAAAATGCAAAATGGATTTTTATTATTTTTAATAATGTTTAATTTAATTTCCAAAGTCAATTATAAACTATAATTACGTAAAATTTCTTAAAGAATAATTCTTTACGCAATACATGTCTTTGACTTTACACGAATTTTCTGAGTTCTAAATATCACATTTTGATTTCTTTTACGCAATTAACTTTTTTGCTTTGCTTTCTCATAATTTTGTTATAAATTACTATTCAACGAATTTTTGTTATACATTTGAGTCAATTTTATAAAAAAATAATTATTTTTGATTGCAATCAACCCAAAAATTTCAAAACTTACTTATCAACGTAAAACAGACAAAAGCAAACTTTATAAGTCAAAAACGTATATTTTGGTTTTTTTCGATGTACAAAATCAGAATTTATGTATTAAACAGGGTGGCCACATGTTAGGGAAGTCAGAGAAATGTTAAGGAAAAAAAAATTTTGTCAAGGATGTCAGGGAAACTATTCAAAGATTTCGAGGGACTATAAATAATTTTCAGATATTCTCTGAGATTCTCTAGGTTTCTAATGATTTCAAGACATTTTCGCAATAATTTTAAAGGATTTTAAGAGGTTTTTAGGAATTTTAAGTGATTACAAGAGATTTGTATAATATTTAAAAGATTTAGTTGAATTTTAAAAGGACTTCATAAAATTTTAAGGGATTCTTAAGGAATTTTAGGGAATTCAAAGAATTTTAAGGAATTTTGAAGTTCCTTGAGAAATTTTAAAGTATTTCACGAGATTTTTATGATTTTCTAAAGATTTTGTGGAATTTTGAAAATTTTTAAAATATTATAAAGGTTTTTTACGTATTTTGAGGGATTTAAAAATTTTTCGTAGAATTATAAAGGAATTTAAGAAACTTGTAAGAATTTTAAGAGATTTTAAGGAATTGTAAATATTCTCGTGGAATTTAAAAGGATTTTAAAAAGGCATGTAAGAATGTTAAGAAATTTTAATTATTTTAAAGTGATTTTAAAGAATTTAAATTTTCCTCATGGAATTTTAAAGGATTTCAGAAAATTTTTATGATTTATAAAAGAATTTGTAGAAGTTTAAGGAATTTCAAGAGGCTTTCAAGAATTTTAAGAAATCTGTACGTATTTTAAGGGATTTTAAAGTTTTTCGTTTAATTCTAAAGGATTTTAAGAAGCTTGTAAAAATTGTAAGTAATTTTGACATTTTAAAGACGATTTTAAGGAATTTTGATAGTCCTCGTAGAATTTAAAAAAAATTTCAAGCCATTTTTGATTTTTAAAAGATTTTGTGAGATTTTTTATTTCAAGAGTTTTTTTTTAGAAATTTTAATGCACGAAAAACGCTTTTTTAAAATAATTGTAAACGATTTCATGGAATTTTAAATGTTGTAGTTGAATTTTAAAATATTTAAAGATGTTTTTAGGAATTGCAAAAGATTTCAGCGAATTTTAAAGGATTTCAATAGGTTTCTAATAATTTAAAGAAATTTTGATACATTTTAAGAGATTTTAAAATTCCTCGTGGAATTTATAAATATTGCACGAGATTCTGAAAATTTTTTATGGAATTTTGAAGGATTACAGGAAATTTTAAGAGATTTTTAGGAATTTGAAAAGATTTTGAAGTTTTTAGTGGAATTTAAAGTATTTCAAATGATTTTGATGAATTTTAAAAAGATTAGTGAAAATTGAAGGGATCTCATGAAATATTAACAAATTTGAAGGGATTTCGTGGAATTTTAAAAAGTTTCTATGAATTTCAAAAAATTTCAATGAATTTTAAGAGATCTTTTCAAAAGTTGTTGTAAATTCGAGATATTTTGACGAATCTTAAATGTTATAAAGTGATTTTAAATTTCAAAACATTTAAAGTGATATTATACGAAATTTTTGAAAAATTTCAATAGTATTATTATTGAAAATTTATACGCATTTTTAATAATTTTCTGTCAGGGAAATTTGTGTGAAGGTCAGGGAAAAGTCAGAGAAATTGAAAAATTGAATCTTGCGGCCACCCTGTTAAAGCAGAAACCTCCCAAAAAAATTTTTTTTGTTGATCTGTGATTATCTAACTTATCCAGGGAAGAACCAAAAAAAAAATGGAAAATGGTATTTTAAGTGGAAAATAGGTTGAAAACCTATTTAAGGTGGAAAATGCAAAATAGGTTTCTTCTTCCTGTTTAAAATACAAAATAGAAAATGGCATTTTGCATTTCAAATACCTATTTGAAATGAATTCATTTCAAATAGTTATCCAGCTCTGGAACTGTAATGGGTCATTCCAAAGATTGAAGCAAAAAAAGGGAGTTTGAGAAAATGTTTGCACAATTTTCTTTCGGTCTAAAGCTGGTCGCAAAAAATCTTTGGAATCACTCTAACGAATCTTGATTTCATTATTCATTTCGGATTCGTTGTGTTTCTTTTTTTAAAAAGTTACCAATAAATTTGCCCATCTCGGAAATTGTCTAAACTTCGGATATTGGTCTTTCCACTCATAGCTTTAACCCTCATAGTTTCATACTAAAACAAATTGGTGAGGTAATATGATTTTGGCAAACATGAGCTTGAAGTAACGTAATTACTTGGAAACTGAATTTTGACTAAATTGAGTTTCAGGAAAACAGACTTGTGGTTAGCCAGTATTTCAGAAATATTAATTAATATAGTTTTGGCATCATCCAATTCGATTTTAGGAAACACGTGTTTGAACCTACAATCTGGAATCTAGGAATTCGATTAAGAAAATGAAGTCTAAAAAATTGACTCGATTAGATGATTTTCAAGTCGTGGATGACTATAAAATTTAATCATATTATATATTATGGTAATTTTACTTAGATAATTTTTCTTCAACTCATATTCTATATATATATATTTCTGTAAAAGGGTATAAATATCAGACTTGTCTGGGTACCCAGGAGTGTAACTAACTGTTAAAGTTTCACTACGCTAAAGCTCAGCTTTACAGTTTGAGTTTGATCACTAAACTATGCGAATACCTAGAGGGCTCAGCCAATGAGTAACCCAGAATGAAAGATTAAACTCGAGTTTAAGCTTCAGGCTTGAATTGAAAGATGGGATCTAAATCCATTAATTATACAAATAAAAGGAAATAATCTTCTCTGTAAAGAACTGAATAGGTACTATTTTAAATGCCACACTTTTTAAAAAACAAAATTTTTAGCGTGTCCAGCGAAAGTCAGATTTAAAATTCCTTCAGCAAATAAAACGGTCAAACTTAATATTTATTAAACTATCTTTCTCCTTGAAAAGGTCGACTTTTGATAAATTCAGAAGTCGATGTTATCAAAGTTGTGTACATATGCAGTACGATAAACAGAAAACTGCCTTAGAATAATTTCGTCCCATATTCTCTCCAATGCAAAATATGACCTAATTAAAGTTTAGTTTCAAGAATAGTTGTAGATGCACAGTCGTCATTTTACGCTTACAATTCCATTTACATTTATACGGTCACACTTTCATTTACATATACATTTGCATTTGAAAACAGCCCCTTCAAATAGCTATTTAAGCTTCACAGTTTCAGCTATTTAAAGTTCACTACGTCTCATGAGTTTCGAATAACACTTTAAAGCGTTATTATTGTTTTAAAAAACTAAAAAGTTATTCAATTTAACGATAAATAGGGCCTCTTTTATTTGATATTTTGTACTGCTTAATAAGCCAATATTATTAATAGGGCTTCGTCATGCGATACATGTAAGTCAACATGTTATATATTTATCATTTAATTAGCTAAAATGCGTGAATAAATGTTTTAATTAACATTCTATAAATAAATCCGCGAATTAAAAATTCGTATTTTAGAAATTCAAAGTACCTTTTTAACAGCAGGAATTTATTAAGTGTATTAAAAGGTGTGTAACTAAATTGCACCATTATAATTAACTGCGATTTAAAATCCGAGATTCTTTTCATTTAAGTGGACATGAAGAACATTTATTATCGCGTGCAAAGAACTTGAAAATTCTTTTAAAAGGATTTTGATGTCTTGTTAAATTATGAAAATTGATAAGGAGTAAATTTGTATAATAAAGTGGAGAGCTAATTACTTATCTGAACATATTCAAAATAAACGATTTTTTTAAGCCGTTCAAGATCTAAAGCAAAAAATTCTCCATTTACAATTTTAAAAATTTCAAGTTTAGTTACATATAGTATTTACAAAAATAGTTTGAAGAGGGCTATAAATAGAATAATTACTGATGTGGACATTTTTTCTTAATAGAATTGTACTTCCTGATAGTGTTTACAATATAATTTTCTCACTCGTGATAATCGACCAAGTTTTTTTATCCTCTGAAAAAGAAAGGTAGAAGGAGCTCCTTCTCGCCCTTTAACGAAGTAAACGTCAGTCACTTTGACCTCTCGATTAAGTCAACATGTCAGAGCTTTAAAGTGCTTTCTCGTATGTCAAAGTTCGGCACTCTGAAGAGGCTTTGACTCATTTGACAAAATTCCAACACTTAGAAAATCCTCTTAGAAAATTCGATTAGTCACTCTGAAATTAGCTCAATCATAAATCAATTTTCAGTTCCGGAAGAGTTCCTTAATTTAAAAATCCTCCTGAATTCAAGAATGCTAAGTGAATTCAAAAGTTTTCAAATTTACAAATGATTTTCAGTTATTATAAAAGGTTTCAAGGAGTTTCAAGTGCAGAATATTATAGAGAGGATATAAAAAATATCAAGCAATTTAAAAAGATTTTAAAGGACTTTAGGGGGTTTAATAGAATTTCGAGATATTTCGAAATATTAAAAAGGTATTTCAATACTTAACATATAAATTTATAACATAATTAAATAATATATAATAATATAATATGATTTTTTTTCAGCGGGAAAGAGGAGGGCGGTCCAAGTAATAGCCAAAGAGAACCGCGATCAACACCGGACTGGGGTCCAGGTGCCGTAAATGGAGAACACCTTTGGGTACCAACCGCAGGATCCAGTGACTTTTGTTACGTCAACGACTGCTCGGTACGTGGATTTCACTTTTCTTATTAAATCCTAAAGAGTAGCATATTAATCGAATTTTTCATCAAATAGCTTTTTCCCCTTTGAGAACTATAAATAAACAAATTGCTTCTGTCTACTTGCCCTAGTTTCTCTAAAAAAAAAATGAAAAAAGGGAAAAAAAAGATAAACGATCCTTTATTCTAACGACATGGCCAAAAGCAATTATATGTATACGTGCTTCTTTCTGCATAGAGGAGGAGGTTGACGTAAAAGGCAGGGACGAATGATTAATGAACGATCTGAGATGTTAACCAGTTTAGTAAGAAAGTATTGAAATTTCCGAATCTTGAAGGGTTGATTTTACACAAAGTTAATGGAGATTCGAGCGTTAGGGTTCTGTAAATCATTTTTTGCAATAATAGAAAGAGGAGTATAACCAACGAAACCCAGCAATTCAACGAAACTGAGCCGATTTTTAGTCGAATACACGGAGAAAACTGGATATTAAACCGTAATCCCTATTGAAAAAAATGACGTTACAAAAAGACGTCTTTAAATGACGTCTTCAAATGACGTCATTTAAAGACGTCATTGGCTATGTCATAAATTGGAACATAAAATGACGTCTTTTTTAAACTGTTTTTATCATCAGCAAAATGAAGTTACGTCATTTTTTTCCAACAAAATAACGTCATTTGAAATATTAACAAAGGTTTAAAATACAAATAATGTCAAATAACGTCAAATAACGTCAAATAACAAATACAAATAACAAATACAATAACGTCAAATAACGTCAAATAACGTCCTACAAATAACGTTATTTTTTTCAATAGGGAAATGACGTTATTTTGCTGGAAAAAATGACGTAATTTCATTTTGCCGATGATACAAAAAGTTTTTAAAAGACGTCATTTTATGTTCCAATTTATGACATAGCCAATGACGTCTTTAAATGACGTCATTTGAAGACGTCATTTAAAGACGTCTTTTTGTGACGTCATTTTTTTCAATAGGGATATCTAGCTATTTAACTACGGTACGACTATCTAGATATTTAGATATAATATCTTAATATTAAAACTTAATATCCAGATATTAAAATATATAATCCAAATATTCTAACATCTAATATTTTAATATCTGGATATTAAGTATTAATATCAAGATATTATATCTAAATATCTAGATAGTCGTCCCATAGTTAAATAGCTAGATATTACGGTTTGATATCCAGTTTCCTCCGTGTAATAACATTTTAAATTTCAATTATAAACTCACAATTTTCTTAAACAATTTAAATATCTAACTAAAAGGAAAAAATTTTACAACTATTGCTATAAAAATACAATCAAATATAATTTTGAATGTTAAAGATTAAACTTAGAAAATAAATATTGTTAGCTGAGACGTGTTGACTATAAACTTCTATTTCCCTTTGCCTTCTTGTTAAAGAGCTCAGTAATCGCATTTTTAAGTTCCATTTCACTAAAAATTAAAAAAATTAAAATATTAAAAAAAAAAGAATAAGAATTAATTATTAAACTATTAATCTATTAAACTATAAAAGGGAACTATTGTATTGTTAAAATATTATAAACGGAAATAAAGTAAAGGGAAGTAAATGAAAAAGGAAATGGTTAAGGTAATAGAAATCATTTAATGAAATTGAAATTTTAAATGGTAATCATTGTAGATATCTCGAAACTGTCGAATACGCTAATGAAACATTTTTTCTCAAATAATTAATACTTTTTCTCATTAATTTAATACTTAAACATTAAATTAACGTATAATTATTTTATTTTATAATTAATAATTAATTCTTATTTTTTTATTTTTTAGTTATAGCGTATTAGACTTTTTTTTTAATTTTTTAAGTTCCCAACATTTCTTAAATTTAGGTCACAACATTTGTTCCAATTGTTTCTCTTAAAAGTTTAATAAACTTGAGAAAAAGTTGAATAAAACTGCATTCTGCAATCTCTGCTTTATTAACTTTAAAAATACATTTGTGTTCCGCATTTGCAAGACACGTAAAGTTGTCATGAATGCATAAAGTATTGGAAGGAGGTCTTGTATAATGTAGTTAGCCTGAAAATGTATTTTAAATACGTGCCCATGTCTCCTAACTTATAAGTTTTAATGAAATGTGTCCCAGGGGGCTCTAGTGATATTGAGGACCATGTTACGGAAAGTGGGTGAGCCAGTAAAGCGATAAATAAAACAGCACAGTATGCTTTGAATATTTAAGCGAATTATTATTGTATGTCTGGATTTGTAATGATCAAGTCAAGCTCTTGGGACTCTATTTTTACTGCGTTTTTTTACTAATTTAAGAAGATTGGAGTTCTATAAATAAAAATAAACGTACACTGAAAGAGCGAAGCTTTCTTGAAGACTTTTTCAATATAGCTCGATATAAAGACGAAGAAGAACAGTTTCTCCACTCTGTAAGGCCATAAAGGTCATTACCAAAGAAATTCAGGATATTTATTTAATATTTAACACAGTATTTTTACATTCTCATCAGAGAAGGTATTAGATTTGTGTAAAATTGGATCCCCGCATTTTTTGTCAAATGTCCACGTTTTATGAAATCTCCTGAATTCTCCTGAAATATCTGAAGTCATTTGAAGTCACTTGAAGTCACGTGAATTAATTTAAATTTTCTTGAAATCTCCTGAAGTCAGTGAAATCTTCTTACAGAATTGAAATAACAACTTTTTACATTTTCTTGAAATTCTCCCTTGACCATTTTTTTTATTTCTGGATAAAAAGGACACCAAGGACACCAAGCCGAGTCTTAACACAATGTACTTTCTTTTTTACAGAAACACGGACCACGTATGAAGTGTGCAGCGTGTAGAGTCGTGACTCACGTCCTCTGCATCCAAAATTTGAATTTCGAATGCAAATCAAGTTTTCGGGACGTTGGTGTTCGACAATATCGAGAGCAGACTCAAACTCATCATCACTGGGTCCATAGACGATCTCAGAAAGGCAAATGTTCCAACTGCGGCAAGTCATTCCAGTCAAAATTGAGTTTCTCTTCAAAAGAAATAGTTGCAGTTTGCTGCAGTTGGTGCAAAACTGCCTATCACAATAAAGAATCCTGCTTCAATGTCGAGAGGATCGGTGAAAACTGCGAGTTAGGCGTACATTCTTCTATAATTGTCCCCCCATCTTGGATAGTCAAACTTCCAAGGAAGGGGAGTTTTAAAAGCAGTCTACGAAAATCCCCGAGGAAGAAAAAGTCAGCAGCAGGTTCTGCGGGTGCCTCCAGTCGTAGAAAAACAAAAGACAAGGATAAGGAGAAAGATGAAAAGGACCAAGGAACACTTTGGGTTGTGAAACCTATCCCTACGGCCACCGTCAAGCCAGTTATAGTCTTCATCAATCCAAAGTCTGGAGGCAACCAAGGAGCAAAGCTTCTTCAAAAATTCCAATGGCTCCTCAATCCTCGGCAGGTTTTCGATTTGACCCAAGGAGGACCAAAGATGGGGTAAGAATCAATTTCAATTAATTAAAATTATAATAATAGCCAGAGCTGGGTAACTATTTGAAATGAATTCATTTCAAATAGGTATTTTAAATGCAACATGCCATTTTCTATTTTGTATTTCAAATAGGAAGAAGAAACTCATTTTTCATTTTCCATCTTAAATAGATTTTCAACCTATTTTCCACTTAAAATACCATTTTCCATTTTTTTTGGTTCCTCCCTGGACAAGTTAGACAATCACAGGTCAAAAAAAAATGTCTGGGGGATTTCTGCTTTAATGCATAAATTCTGGTACATCGAAAAGAACAAAAATATTCATTTTTGACTTATTATAAAGTTTGTTTTTGTCTGTTTTACATCGATAAGTAAGATTCGAAGTTTTTGGGTTGATTGCAATCAAAAATAATTATTTTTTAATAAAGTTGACTCAAATGTATAACAAAAAGTCGGTGAATAGTAATTTATAATAAAATTATGAGAAAGCAAAGCAAAAAAAGTAAAACTTTAAAAAAAAATGTAAAAAAGCAAAGCAAAAAAAGTAAAACTTTAAAAAAAAAGTAAAAAAGCAAAAAAGAAGCAAATTTTTAACAAAAAAAAACTATCGTTCCCTTTATTATAATACCTACGTAAAAGAAATAAAAATTTGATATTTAGAACTCAAACCCAAAATTATTCTTTATGAAATTTTACGTAATTATTATAATTATAATTATAATTATTATAATTTATAATTGACTTTTGAAATGAAAGTAAAGTTAATAAAAATCTTTTTTGCATTTTTTACTATCCTATATCAAATATGCATTTTGCATTTGTCATTTTAAATATAAGATAGAAAACCATTTTCTATGTTCCATTTTAAATGGATTTTGTAAACCTATTTTGCTTTTTACATTTTAAATACATTTTGAGAACCATTTTACCCAGCTCTGATAATAGTCCAAACGTTATAATTTAATATATCGACTCAAAATTCCATTCTCCATTTTACTGAACGAAAATTATAGATAAATATTTTTTCGCTCTGTAGCGCTAATCTTTTTTCAAATATAAGACTGCGTACAGAGCGAAAAAATATTTAATTTCAACACTTTTTGCATAAAATGAAGAATTCAAAATCTAACTTCAAAATTGAATATTTTCATTTTACTTGAAAAATATTTGAATTAGATATTTTCTCGTTCTGTACGCATAATTCCAGTTAAAAATTGATTAATTCTACAAAGGGAAAAAATTCCAAATTTAATATTTATTATGTAAAATGAAGAAATCGAATTTTTAGATTAGAACTTGGCCCACACCCTTAAGGTCTCTTCTTTAAGATCCAAAAGTTTTTTTGCTTTTTAAATATTTTTTTCATAATGAAAAAATACAAAGAACAAATTTTTCAAAATTTTTACTTTTTCACATAAAAATTCATCAAAAATTCAATTTTTGAGATAAAGTGGAAAGGGGCCATCCATAAACCACATGGACAGTTTAGGGGGGGGGGGGGGGGGGGGGGGCAAAATTCCACGCGTTTCCACGGGGGGGGACGGGGGGGGTCAAAAAGTTGTGAAAAACTGTCCACGTGGTTTATGGATGGCCCAAAATATTTTGGTTTTGTACTTGATTGAACACTAAAAAAAATTTTTGTTTTTAAGAAAATTTTAGATATTAGACCTCAAACTTCGCTTGGGGTCAAATGGACCCCGAATGACCACAACGGGTTAAAGAAAAATCCCATTTATAAAAGTGGAAGAATTTTCTCAAGAATCTTCTCCAATTTCAAGCTTCACCAGAATCCTAAAACTCTATTCCGTTTCTCATTTAGAACGCTTTGATGGGTCTAATCTCTTCCTGAAAAGAGACTTGGTCAGGGTCAAGTCGTTTAGTCATTTCATCCCCTACCCAGCGGCTAAAACCTATGAAAAGATGTTTTTTCTTTATTTTCAGCTTGGAGCTTTTCCAAAAGACTCCGAATCTTCGAGTCCTCGCCTGCGGTGGAGATGGCACTGTCGGATGGGTGCTTTCAATTTTGGACCAAATTGGTGTCTCTCCATCACCAGCAGTGGGAGTTCTTCCGCTAGGTACCGGAAACGACCTTGCAAGGGCCTTAGGTTGGGGAGGTGGATATACAGACGAGCCAATCAGCAAAATCTTGAGCAACATTGGAGACAGCGAAACAACCTTACTGGACAGGTGGCAGTTGACAGTCGAGAGAAATTCGGAAGCTAAGAGCGATGAAGACGCCAGCAAAGGCAAAGAGAACCTTCCCTTGAATGTAGTTAACAACTATTATTCCCTTGGGGTTGATGCTCACATCGCTCTCGAGTTCCACGAGGCTAGAGGTGAATAATATATGTATATATATATATATATATTCTCCCGGCTACATATTTAAAGTGTGCCATTGGGATCCATCCTCATATCTTTAGACCACATCCTTAAATAATCTAGATCGAAGCAAAATTGACTGGGGTAAGGAGTCAAACCTTCCTACAAAGATGCTCTCTTCATTTATTTTTCAGGAAAGATCTACTGAAGTATTTATTTATTGCAGTTTCTTTATTCTCGTCTAATGACTTGGAGCTTCAGCTTATGAAAGATGCAAGAAATTGATTAGTAAATAATAACTTCGATAGATAAAATATTGAATCTTGCAGAGGCCCACCCGGAGAGGTTCAATTCGAGGCTGCGGAATAAGGTGTTCTACGGGCAAATGGGAGGGAAGGACCTGCTGAGGCGAAAATGGAAGGACCTTTCCGAATTCGTGACCTTGGAATGCGATGGAACAGATATGACACCGAAGTTGAAGGAGCATCGAGTCCACGCGATAGTTTTCTTGAATATCGCTTCATACGGGGGTGGAACGCATCCCTGGGGAGGTGGAGTCGGAAGCAAAGAACCATCAACTGAGGATGGACTGATTGAGGTCGTGGGGTTGACGACGTATCAGCTTCCTCTTCTCCAAGCTGGTGGACATGGAACTTGCATTGCGCAGTGCAGCAAGGCCAAGCTTGTCACTACGAGGACCATTCCGATGCAGGTATGCAAATATCTGTGTGCAAATACTTAAAACTATCGATTTAGCATCCATTACTTTTCTCTGATAACCAAGAGCCTTTCCTCGATTGAGGTCACATTTTCTAGTAGCATCTGAATATTTCATAGTTAAGGTGGATTCAAAATGTTAATCAGGCCAGAAGACGTGAGTCCTCCCTCTTAGTTTGAAGATGTCTATTTTTGTCAAGGTGGATGGGGAAGCCTGTCGCCTACTGCCATCAATCATCAACATGAGTTTGCTCAATCAAGCGACGATGTTGGCTAAACGGAGAAGTTCCGGAAAACCCCAACAGGATGTGGCAAAGTTGGAGAGACTAAAGCTTCCAGTTATGAAGATCAAGATGTCCGACTATGAGAGTTTCCACTCTGATAAAGAAAGATTAAAAAAGTCTGCGATTCCGTGGTTTACAGATCCTCTCGATTTGGATGCCACGATGGACTTGGAATCTTTGAGGAAGTTGTTGGCTAAAGATTATCCAATGGAGACTTGCTGCTTCTTGGACTGTAAGAAAGGAAATAAGTAACTTCATACTTTTCAATATAGTGAAAGTTTTTAATTCTCATTATTTCTTATAGCTTGCACGGCAGAAAGGTTTTTCAGGATAGACCGAGCTCAAGAACAATTGCACTACGTCACTGATGTTGCTGTCGATACTGTCTACGTCCTTGAAGAGGGTTCTTCTCACCAAGGCTCGCAGGAACCTCCAAGCAGAAATCAAAGTTCTGGAAATTCACGTTTGTCAAAGTATGCTCCATTTTTTAAAAGCTGATTAGAAAACCTTACTCAAATTAAGAAGGGAGCTAATTCTGTAAAAGATAATGAAACTTTCCTTCTAGCGAAGATCGTCCACGAGCTAGTCAAAAGTCTACAACTGAGAAATTGCATCCAGAGACTCGATCCCGTGAGCCTTCCAGCCCTGATCCGATTTCTGAGAGTAGAAGATCAGACTCTGTACAGGAATCTGCTTCCAAAATTAAGAACCCAAGTAGGCAAGCATCCAGAAATTCACAAGTGAGGTCTAGGGACTATGAGAATGAAGATAGATTTCCTCAGGGACCTTCTAAGCAAAGCTCCTCTAAGTCGATATCCTTAGCGGGTGCTGGCCAGTCTCATAGTGCGCCTTCATTCATCAGGTATGAATTTTTATCTCTGATTTTTGCAAACGTGTACATTAGAAATTTATTTACTTATTTATTTACTTTTATTCCAGCTCTCAGGATAGACTCTTTGGTCTAGAATCAGAGGTTCACATGTTCAGCACAGGAATCTTGAAGAAGACCAACAATGATATTATTGTAGCAGCGAAAATTGGGGATCTTCCTGCGTTGAAAGAACTTCACCATCAGGGATATTCTCTTTTATCTACCGACGCGAATGGACAAACTGCCCTTCACTTGGCTGCCAGCCTTGGTCATAAAGATGTCGTCAGATACCTGATTGCTTGTGCACCTCCGACGATTATCAATATGACTGATCATGACACGTAATTTAAATTTTTTCTTCTATAGAAACACCATATATATAAACAAATTATTAACCGAAATAATTGAAAATCTTTTTTAGAAGACAGACTGCACTTCACAAAGCAGCTCAAAATAAATTTCGTTCGATTTGTTGTATGCTGGTAGCAGGAGGTGCGAATTTGACTATTCAAGACCGGAAAGGTAATACGCCCAGAGATACGGCTTTAAATGCTGATGACGCTGAACTCGCTGCCTACCTTCATAGTAAGTTTGCTTATTTTATGAGATAATAACTTATTTTATGAAATTATTTGACAAAATATCTCGCATTTCAGGTCAGGAACAATTCCAGCTGGTATCAGGAGACATGGACAATCTTCCATGACCTCGTGAAATTTACGCTCAAGCGTAAACCAAAAATCGAATCTAGAGTCATGGAAATTAGCTTTAATTAAGATTTTCGAATTTTTCCGCGTAAGTCACAATTTTATTCAACCGTGGAGAACACAGGTGATAATTCGACTCTTTAGACACGTTTCAAAGGCTCTTTTAGCCTCTCGATATGGCAGCGGTCTCATTATAAATAATCTCGTAAGAGAATAATACGAACTTGGTAATTTTTCGATCGCTAACGAACTACGTATAACGCATACACGTATTTCAATAACGTAAATCGTACACGTTTTTCTCTCAAGATTCCTAACAAGATCTTAAAGTCTCTTCTTTAAAACGATAAGACGTATTTCAGAAATTTTCTCTTGGCGAGAATATTAAGCCCAAAACAATGTCAGTTAAATTCACAACGAATCAAAAAATCAGATTCCCCGCAAAACTACCTTCCCAAAGTATAGTACTTGCCCTAAATCGAGGTTTAGTTAAAAAATTTGTTACTTCTAAAAAAATTTAAAACTACTGTGAAAAGACTTAACTATTTAACGACAGCCTCAATATCAAATCTGCAGGCTTCGAACTTACATTTAAATTGTTTTTAATATTACATTTTTAATTCTTAATATATAAATATGGAATATTGGAATTTGAAACTAACTTCATTTTCTAAAGCTTCATTTTCTTGAGATAAAGAAGAAGTGTTCTTGCTACTGTTTTTTTCCTGAAAGGATACTTTTCATACTTATTTTTGCGCCATAATATTTCGAAGCCTGCTAGCGCGAGAATTGCGAAATTAAAAAAATTCTTCTTCACGAGACTTTCTGGGTTTATTATATAAGCTAATTGGGAATTCAGGAAAAGTTTGTTGGTCGCTTTGAGGGTAAAATTTCGTTGGTGGTTGAAGGGAGAAAAGTAATAGGCATCAGAAAATTCAGATGTGTATCCTAAAGAACGATAGGTATACAATTTACATATGTCTATTCGCTAGTCGTAATTAAAAGTTATGATATTTGGTACCAAAATGAAAAAGGGGATCAACATACTAACACCAATTAGTTCTTAGAGGCGGTCTATCGCCACTACTGTTACTATTATTGCTACTATTAATCTAATCAAGTGCTATCATCAGCCTATGAGATCGATGAAAGATACTCAGTCCTATCAATAAATTAAAAATTAACTGTTTTGTGGCAAATCGACGAAATGCAAACTAGCGATTTATGCTAATTATCTTTAACATAAGGCCAACGAACGCAGAACGGTTGTTTTATTCTTTCAAAATGCATCGCCACACTGTCGTTATAATTACTCTAATTAGCATAATTTTCAATGACACGATAGACTTTAGGAAATAGCTAGCATACAAATGTCCATTTTCATTTTCCGAAAAGTTTTCTGCTGATGAGATATTTGTGCCAAGCTGCGACTTTGGATTTTAGACTTTGAAGGCTTTTTTTCTATTTTCTGCAAATGAAAATCTGACATTTGTGATGCGAATGCGTCTGGAACATATGCAGTTCGTTATGACTCACTGTAACTGTTAAAAAAAAGTCACTAAATTAGGAACAATACATCATATCGAATTAAAAGTATACTGAAATATTATATCAGCCTTCGTGGGGTCTTGTTTCTACGAATTTCGAGACTTTGCTATGGCTATCACTGTATTATAACACAATTACGAGAAACTAGACGCATATACATATATAATTAAATTGTATTCTGTAATTAGCGTGAGTCAAAAAAGGAAAATTTCAAAATCAAAACTCCCTAGTGACAATTTATCAATCAATATCGCATTGCGGAAAAAATGCAGAAGTGAAACTGTCCACAAGGGAGTTTCCGATTTAGGAAATTTTTAACTTTTGATTGATTCTATTCTGTAAATCCGAGCAACGGTTCTCGAGTAGAGAACATTTATTTATCGAATTTTGCGAGTACTTAACGAAAAATGCCTTCTACGGTCCACATACATAATACTAACGATTAGTAGGTAGAGACCACCTGGGGGGACAATTATTTATTGAATGTGTGCTTGCGTGTCTGCTGAGATAAAGCAAAACTACTTGAATAATTTATGTAAACTGGAAAAAATGTCTGCGAGAGAGAAAGAGAAAAAAAAGAGAGAAAAGTTAATTGAGAGCATAAACGAGTGAGAGAAGAAAAGTAAAAAAAACACAGTATTGCCTTCCTAAGGACGAGATTTCGGCGCGATAATTTTCTTTTAAGTTATATAGAGCAATAAATTGGGGACAATCACGATTTTCGCGCCGAGGCCTCGCCCAATTAGTTTTCATCTGTTGTTGGGTTTTTCTAGCGAACCGACAATCTTAAATTTTTCGTTGGTTCGCTTTATTTCTCAATACAAATGTTCTGCGTGAGGATATTCTCGGATGAAAGAATTTTCCCAGTCCTTCTGAGACTCTGGAGTACCTTTCCCTATTGAAAAACTTGACGTAAAAAATGACGTAAAAAATGACGTAAAAATAGACGTAAAAAATTACGTCAAAAATGAGGTACAAAATGAAGTCAAAAACGACGCAAAAAATGACATCACGAATTGGGATAGTTTTTGACGTCACTTTTTACGTCATTTTTTACATTTTTTACGTCATTTTCTTTTTTTTTTAATTAAAAAAACATTATAAATATATTTATTTTATTTCTTTCGGGGAACTGTAATAAAAACGCAATTGAGTAGCACAATCTTATTATTTATTTTAAAATCTACTGATAATGTACCTAGATTCGAAACCTCTTATTTTATAAACAAGAATTATGAAAAAAGAAGTTTTACGAATCCTAATAAATAGAAATAGGTTCTGAAACTACATCTGTTACTCAATTGCGTTTTTATTACAGTTCCCCGAAAAAAATAAAATAAATAGGTTTGTAAAGTTTTTTTAATTAAAAAAAAAAATGACGTAAAAAATGACGTAAAAAGTGACGTAAAAAGTGACGTCAAAAACTATCTCAATTCGTGATGTCATTTTTTACGTCGTTTTTGACTTCATTTTTTACTTCATTTTTGACGTAATTTTTTACGTCATTTTTTACGTCAAGTTTTTCAATAGGGTTGTAATTTAACTTATAACTTAGATTTTTTGAAATTGAAATTTCTTTCCTTTTGGGTCTCAGATGCCTCTTGCTAATTCTGCAATGCACTCTATCTGCATTTCATTTGATTAATTTTAGAGTCGGTTGTTTTATTTATAAAAAAAAGGTAGACAGTCTTATTGGCCAATAAATAAAATTTAATTAGACAATAAATAATATTTATAATTATCATGCAAAAATTCTTTAATTCTGAATGTATAATGAAATTGTCAATTTCTCAAGCTAAAATTGCTAATATTACAAAATTTCATCTATTCAGTTATAATTTAGCTTTCTTTAAAAAAATAAAACATCCGACACTATATTTGTTTTGATACAGGGTAAGGAGCTGGGGACGAGCTAGGTAGAAAAACAATTTCGTTGAAAGCGTGTTATTATTATCATTATTATTACATATTGATTTTAGGCAACTGTAGGAAATTGTACATAAATTATTTATTTAAGAAAATTGAATTCGTTTTAAAATACTCTGTATATGTGATTTCCTGGGAGCGTTTGAGAAAAGTCAACCAAAAATTAGTGCTTCCAGTTTAGAATGCAACTGTAGCTCGTCCCTCCGTCTCAAAATGAAAACTCCAAGGGGGTGACGAGCGAGGATCGGAAAGTCTGGAAGCTTTTCAGAAAATTTTCGAAAATCTTAGTCAGAAAAAATGAAGCATCGTGCGCGAATGATTGCGAGAAAGCGAGAGTGAGAGAGAAGACAATTGTTACGGGTTTGGATCAACCCGCTCGACACCCACTGTGATATATTTTTAATTTCTTTTTCACATTTTTAAAACTCGCTTTGGGAAAGGAGATAAATATCGTAGAAGATAATATTAAGGCCAAGAACCAAGAACTCCCTTGAGAAATTGGCGAAAGAATAAAAATCGGGAGGAAAAAAGCGAGTTCCTTCTATTTCTATACGACTCTTTACTGACAACACCAAAATAAAAAGGATATGAATGTAAATGAAGCTTAGCTAACAATTCTTACGTGCACCACGTATTTTAATACGCGGCCTGTTGATGCAATTATATAAATATATATCGTCATTAAGAGATTGCGATTATTCTGATATCAGTGCGATGTTAATATGTATACTATAATTATTATCCTACCTTTTTGATTACTAGCAATTTTATTATATGTACTCTTCTTAGAGTCTGACCACTTCTTTTCTACTCTCAGTTTTTAAACCAAATTATGTAGCGTCGTGTTTCACAAATCGCCTTTCACTCCGAATTTCATAAAAAAATATTTTTCACAAAGGGACAAATCTACAGGAAACTAACCAGAACCAATAATATGAAACTGAAAATGCGACGCGATTCGCTTTTATTAATTCTGTTTTTATTGCATATCGAGATACAGATTTGAGATTAATATACAGGAATGTAATAAAAAAAAAAAGAGAGCCGCCCTGTATCTTTGCGAATACATAGAATCATGAAGTAGATTCATCCAGTACTATTAGTATAGTTATTGTTATCAATGTTATGACTATTGTTCACTATTGTTCACTATCGTTGCCATTTCGTCACTAAGACCAACATTATTCATTCGTTATCGTAAATTCTTTTTCGTATCATTATCATTTCAAAGCACAGATTTTCTGAAGCTGCTAATCTTGAATTTAATGCCTTTTTCTAGAAAAAAAAGCAAATGGACTAATCAAGATCTTCAGCTACGAAAAATCTGATCCTTTCTAATTTTTTCATCAATCATTGAAAGTTTGTCGACAAGGCGAGACTCGCTGGGCGACAAATCGTCTCGGTACTTTCCAATGGAATCTCAACGTACTTCGTATTATATATCTATTTATGGTACTCGTTATAGTTACTACGATATTGAACTGCTATATTTTCCTCGATTAACGAAATTCGTCGCTAAAGTTTATTAAATTTTACGAGAATAAAGCACTTTACGATAGCAAACAAGAGTTTCAATCCAAATCCTAATTTTCTATTCAGTTGATTTTTTTAAGAGGATCTTAAGTGAAGAGCTATTCCTCGACGAAGCCAGGTGTCTCTTTCATCTTTAGGACATCCAACTGGAAGTGAACAGATCAGTAAATTTCGTTGAGAATCTGCATAGACTGGAACCTCCAACCAGTCCTCATTTCCTGATTCGAAATCTGAAGACTCTTTCTTCCAACTCTCTTCTAGATCTTCAAGGTTTTCTGAAGGCAAGTATGCAATCTGACATCCTGGAACTGCGACAACTGGTGCATCATCAGTTGCAAGTTCCTTCAAAATTCCTTCACTTATTGCTGCACCCGTTAGAAGAAGACCATCAATAACAATTGAAGTCTTCCAATCCCTCATTTCTGACGCTTCAGCCCAGTTAACCCGAAGACGAAGATTTTCGAGAGGATGTCCTGATTCCCTCGCTGTGTACTGTTTCAAAGCAGCTAGGAATGCTCTAGGTCGTGCAAACCAGAAGAAGTTAACCCTTCGGGGAAGTCCGGAACCTAGAGAATTCAAAGCTTGATGCCTAGATAATAATCCATTGACAAATGGTACCATTTCCGATGGTCCTGATGACCATTCAGAGATCCAGTGTTTAGAGACCTGAGAAATATGAAAATTTGATTTAAAGGTCAAGTCTAAACGCGGATAAGGAGAAAAAACTTACCTTGGTGCCTTCCACACGAAGATATTCGAGATCCAACTGAATCATTTTCAGCAGTTTACTGGTCATACGTCTCTCATCTTTAAAGAAACTTTCCAAAGGATTTCGACTACCTTCAGGACATGAACTGGCCATCAATTCTTTCGATAGTCCTTGCTCTATTAAGTTCTTCAAATCCCTCTCTCTTTTGCTTTCCATCTTCCTGTTTCTCTTATCTTCTTTTGTACTGTGAGCTCTCATCGCAATATCTAGAGAATCACAAAAAAAAATCACAAAAAAAATCAAACCTTTCTTCGACAAGAAATTACCTCATCTACTAATCTACTTTACCTTTCAATAATTTCAAGGCTCTCTCTGAAGCAGATTTTTCCCAAGTTCTATGAGCATTAGCAGGTAATCCGAAATAATCTTGAGGAGATTCAAGTTCATTCAGACGATCAACAGCACGAATCGGATCTCCGAGCGCAGCTTCCTGAATGTTGAGCATTCCACCTAGCTTTCGACGACCATTATAGACTTCCTTCGACCAGATTTTTCTTAATATTGCTCTGAGAGCTCGCATATCATAATCGTCTTGCAGCCGGCCTCCATAAACTGCAACATCGAGAAGACCTCTTCCTGCTTCCCAATCCTCATGATCTCCAGTTGAAGAAGTCTTCACCACTAATTCACAAGCTGCTTCAAGGTCCGCTTCACTCCAGTCGTATTCCTTTATCCAACCATGGGGAACGAATCTTCTTCGTTCTTGAAGAATAGCATGAAACCAAGATAGAAGAATCGTCTTCTTTACATTTCCAAGCTCTGCTTGACGCTGTTGAAGTAGTTGAAGAGATCTTCTTACATTTCGTTTAACTCCTTCTGGAGGTTCGTAAGCCAGTTTGAAACAAAGGCCAGCAAGACCTGGATAAAATCCGGCACATTCTTCAGTCGTGAGCCATATTCTGGTGCTGGGATTTTTTTGAGTGGTGCACATTGGTGATCGCAAGAAACCTTCCAAGCGTGGGAGCCAGTTAAGAGCCAACTGCAGGTTACTCAATAAGACCCAGCTTCCATTCCTTGATAGACGTTGAAGAATTACATGTTTGTTTCACTTAAATGATGAAAAGAGGATTCGAATTTTTCACTATACCTGCAAGCAGCTTCAAGAGCAGCTTCAGCCTGAACCACTTGACCTTGACCTAAGGATACTTCCACAAATCCTGTGGCCTGTGCTACTTTACTTGAAGCAAGACCACTTAATTCTGGACCAGGATCTGCCCCTGGAGACAACAGAAGCAATACAGGATACGTTCCTGCATCTTCAACTATCTTTTTCAGAGACCAAGTCGGTGGAGCTAAATCTCGAACACCTAGAATATTAGATCAGAGATTAGGCAACCGACGACACATCAACCGACACAGTTGAGCTCAAATTCAACTTACCTAATTGTTCAGCTGCCCATTTAGATAGAGCCGTGTGAAGATGATCAGGACGAAGAGCCTGGATGACTAAAACCTTCTCGAAGGGGCTAACAGTTTTATCAGCATAAATGTGAGAAACATTCTCAAACCAAACTGGTTTCATCTTTGACGCTATCTGCAATCAATAAAGTTTAATGTTATTATAACTAGAACTCAGCAATTCAAGAAATTGAATTTAATCAAAGATTTAGCCACCTGAGGCAGAGTGGATGTAAGAGCCCTAACAGCTGATTTTCTCTCCTCAGGAATCCACTCAGGTGTCTTGAAATCTGTGGTGCTACCTACAGCGAAACTTCCTCCATTCACAAGCAAATTCCGTTCAGCTTCAGAAACTGGTGACACGGACAAAGCCAAATGAAGAGCCAAGGGTAGCCTATGTTTTCTGTATGCAGCTTTCGTGCAATGATGAAGCGTTAGCGCAACAAGACTGCAAAATAAATAAACAAAATAAACAAAATATAACTTACCCTATATCTTGCATACTTCATCCAATATCAATTTACCTCTTTTCTAGATACCTATCCCTCTCAGCTTTATCCTCCGATTTAAGCGAGTTTCTGTCTTTCTCCGCTTCAAGGTAAATATCAGTCAAAGCCTCATTCGAAAAAACGTAGAGAGAACTCAAGGAACTCAAAAACCTGACATTTTTAAAGAAACTCGCGGCAAATTTAGCTAATTTTTCATGCTCCTTCATCCTCTTTGTTACGTCTTCAAAACTGTGTCGACTTTTTTCCAGAGCAAGAGCAATCTCCTTAGCCTTGGATTGTGTAACTTCAAGAGATGACAGCAATCCACCTTGAGATCCTTGTGACTCTTGAAGAAGATCCTGACCCCTAGCAGCTCCCAACTGAGCCAAGAGATCTAATCTCGCAGCATCCCTTTCACCAGATAATTTTTCTTCCCGTTCTAAAGCTTCTCTTCGTTGAGCTTCTATCTCAGGAGTTTCCTTTAAAATAACTTTCTCAATGAATTTCTCTGCTAGGCTTCTGGTACCAGCGCCAAGAGTGATTCTAAACAAAATGGCATCAGCTTCACTTGGTAGTCCATCGAGATGATCTCTCCTGGTGGCAAGGAACAGCTGGAAACCTTGCTGAGCTGGTAAAACTCTGTCACCTAGTCGTAAAGGTTTTTGTCGAAGAAGTGGAAGTAGGATAGAAGGTAGCTCAACCAATTCCTCCACGAGGAGTGATTTTCCAAACCTAACTGCTAATTCAACACTCATGACGAACTTACTATCATCTGGTTTCGTAACTTCCAGTTTGGATCCCACATTCGATCTTAACCAAGAAACAGCGACTCCAGAAGAATCGATAAAAATAGGCACCAGAGGTCCTCTTAAAGCACAAGCTGCTCCTACTAGACTTCCTGTGTCAACTGGCAATCCTTGAGCTCTCCAGAGAAGACGCTCTCTTTCATTAATCAACAGATCCAAAACAGACCTTCTCCAATGATCGTCTTTATTCGGATCTTGATAAACCAAAAGTGAAGCTGCATTAGCTGCTTCAGCACCCAAAATTATCTTTCTAGCAGTCAACCCTTCAAATTGTTTCTGCCAGTCACTGTGTTCAGTATCCAACTTCTGAAGAAGTGCCCTCGCAGTTGCCAAACTAGCCTCAGTGGCTTCAGTTCTCAACTGCAAGGCAGCAGCTCCTCTAGAATGAGCTGCCAGTTGTTCTTGAAGCTGAGCTACTTTACTCTCCACAGTGTTTAGACCTTCAGCCAATCGTCCAAGCTGAGCTTCAGCAGCTCCTAGACGATCTGCCAGAACTCTTTGCTCTCTTTCCAAAGGAGCAACCTGCTGCAAGATTTGTCCATACTGAAGGTTAGCCAAAACCCAAGCAGCTAATGGAGCAGCTGCAACTGAAGCTCGCTTGGCAGTTTTCTCTTCAAAGCTTTCAGGTCGTTCTTTTATTAACTTAGCAACAGCTTCCAGACTCGAAGGTGTACTACGTCTTGCATCCCATGATCTGATTTCATCCTTAACGCCTCGTTTAGCCAAGAAGGTCTTCATACTGTTCCAAGAGGTGTCTCTAATTCCCATTAATCTTAGAACACCTTCGAGAACGTCTCTTACTGGAGCTGGAGGAGCCCTCAATGATCGAACTTCGGAGAGTGCATCAGTTCCAATCCCAGCAACTGCTTGAGCAGCTTGTTCAACCAGTGGCTCCACTTTACCCAGTTCTCCTTCAATATCAGCTTTCCGACGTGCTAATTCCGCACTTTCTCGTTCTGTTTCAGCTTTCAAGGTCGTCATTTCTTCTCTCTGTCCAGTAGCTCCTCGCATCGTTGCAGTGATTTGTTCCAAAGCTGCGTTAGCACGTCCTTTCTCCACTTCCAATTCTTCACGTTGCTTATCAGCTTCCTCCTCCAACTTTGCAACTCGATCTCCAGCATCTCTCAGCCTACTAATCCCAGCTTCAAGACTCTGAAGCTTCTCCTCGATTTCTTTCATCCACTTCTCACGAAGGTGCCTCCAAACATTCAACAAAGCTAAAAATCTAGCAGGAGCTTGCTGATGTCGAGGTGCTTGTAAATGTGCCATCACTATATCCTTCACACCAGATGATTCATCTTGTGCTACGTTCTCAACTCCACTCTGAACTGCTAACTCAGTCAAAGATCCTTCCAAAGACCACCATTCTCTTCCTGGTCCCTGACCAACAAAGACGCAATGTCGCAGAAGACTTGAACGATTCAACCACGAAGCGTTAATATCGTTTACATCCAGGACCACTATCACTCGAAGAAGAGTTCGTAACCGGTGGTAAAAATACTGTTCTAATGTTCCAGAAAAATCTTCCCTTCTTGCTAGCTCAGACAAGGGAGCTACTAGACCATCCAGCTCTTCAGGAGTCAGCAAACCCGGAATTTCCCCTTGCGACACGATAGCACCAGCAAGAATTGCCAAACCCTCTTCCCTTATGTGATGTTCCTCCAGAAGAAGAATTGTTGGCTCCCCATCTATTGCAGCAGACTGCACAGCTGCTTTGACCGCCCCTCTACCTCGCCCTGGTCCAAAGGAGACCATGTGCATTGAAGTATAGGTACTGACTAACCTAACTGCAGATCTTCGACCAGCTCCAGGTCTACCTACGAGAATAATCCCACGTTGTTCATTTCCTAAAGCCCAGCTGATACCAGCAGCTGTTTGCAAGAGATGTGATGAGATCACAGCCTTCAAAGGTTCCCCTTCCCTTGCACTTCTAGCAGCAGCTCCGTCCATCTCCTTCTTCCATAATTCCTCTTCCATTGGAGTCAATCCAAGATTTCCTCCTTTCCAAATATAAACATCATTTGTAATCTTATTAGTTGGTATCCTCGAAGCTACAACCGACTCCCAACGTTGCAAATCTTTCGCATTCAATCTAGGCATGAAGAGCTGACGTCCTGTGAATAACAGATGAGCTGTAATATCTTCTTCATTCTCAGCTATCGGATAATACTTCATCGAGTCTGACCACAGTGCCAAATCCTTATAAGACCATCTTGAAGACGAATCTTCGGGGAGACAAATCGCTCTAAATGCCTCTACCATCGTTGGTGCCATTCTTGTAACCCAGGATTCAACCATGGCGTCACTAGTTTTTAAAGCACTCCTCAGATGAAGTTCAACAATAGCTTCCATGTCCTTCGATGTTTGCCGAGGTAGATAATGAGTAACCAATAGAGCATTCAATCTTGGATGAACTTTGGTGCATGAGTCTCCAGTGCAGACAACTGTTAAAGGTACACTCGCAAACTCCAAGTCATCCTCATGAAAACCTCCTTCTTGAAGTAATTCTCGAATAAGTTCTTGCAAGTCCTTTGACGCCAAGTGTAAGTCTTCTAGAATCAAAATCAATCGAGAACCATTTTTAGGTCGATAGGTTCTCCCGTGTGATGATGACTCCACTTGGACGCAAGCTCTTTTGAGTCTTGCAATAAGATCCCGAGGACCATAGAGAGAAGATCCTTTTATTACAGATGAAGATTCACTAGCGCTATCTCTGATTGATGATGAAATAATTCCTATCAGAGAAGTTTTTCCACATCCATCAGGTCCACGAATCAACACCGATCTGTTACTTTCTATCCAAGGCAAAACTATCGCCATTGCTTGCTGAATAGCCCCCGAGAGGTAGACTGGACCAGTCTCAGTTGTTGATGATTTATCAGAGTTTCCCAAAGGTTCCAAACGATCAATTTCCGGATTGTACAAAATAGAAAATGGCTTTTGAGGATTAGGACACCAGCCATCTGTCCATTGATAAATTAAGCGAGCTAGCTCATCTTTTTTTTGTGAATCTTCTATTTGACTACATAGAGAAGCTAAAAGTGCAAAAGTCCCCAAGGTTTGAGTATGAACCTTTCTTAAATGAGGTAGAGCGCCATTGATCAAGCCTGATGCTGAGGAATATTCTTTATTGATCTTCAAAACCTCTTTAATTCCATTGTGCAAGTGGGTATTGGCGATATCCTTGGCAATTGTTGAAAGCCCTTCAAGAAGGTTGGGTGTAATTATAGCAGAAATGGAAGTCGATCCAAGATGTAGAACTCCAAGTCGTGAGACTGTGGCTGGACTTGCTGCATCTAGTTTGTGAGTCTCGAAAATGAAACGAGTTCCACTTCCAAGTCTCATACCAACTCCATTTGGAAGCGTCAGTATTCGATTATCATCCAAGGCTGAGTTCAGAGCTTCTGCCCATACAGGTTCTACATCACCATTGAGAACAATCCACGTTGAACTTTCACCAGCTGACGACACCGCATTTGCTAATAAACCCTCTTTCCATTCCCTTGTTTGAGGATCAACTTTTCCTAAAAGTTTTGACTTTGGAACTGCTCCAGGATAAACTATCAACTGCTTGACTGGTTCGCCTAAATTTGCTAAAGCTTCAGCTAACATCTTTCTCACCAAAGTCTTTCCACTTCCTGGTGGTCCGATTACTGCGACACCAGTTCGACTTCGTAGCTGATCGTTCAACTGAATACATCTACTGACTATGTCCTCTTGTAAACCTTTCGATTCACAAGTCTCCATCAAGCTGGTCTGTAAATCTGGCCTCTCTCTTGAATCAGAAGCCTGATTTGTTTTTGGAAATACGTCATTCAAAAGAGCAACAAACTTTTCCGTGTCTTCTTCATTTAATTTAGGGAGAGTAGATGCCTTGATAGCAATCAGAAATCTGAAAAAAGTTAAAATCAATTAAAAAAATATACTTAAGAGTCTTTTTCAGCTTTATGATCTCTTACCTGGTACTTTCATTCATATCTGCAGTTTTGCTATGGGGTGGAATAGCACTCAAAACAGACTTTAGGGCCCTAAGCCCCCAATCATAATGAGGCTGTTTGGACAACAACTTTTCCGCAATATCAATCGTCTCAACCAGCTGATTAGCCAGGCTAGAAGCCTCTAGAAAACCCGCACACTCCAGCATTGCTCGGACGATGTTGGTCTTATCAGGGTGAGCCATTCCAATCGGTCTGAACAATCTGGCTAAGGAATCTGGTAGCTTGTGTCGACCACCATAGTCATTACTCGCAGGGTTCATCGTGATAAAAACACAACAATGTGGATCCAGAGTAACATTCTGAATACCTAGAGACACTGTTGCTGCTCCATCTCTAACTGCTTCTTGAAGTGGCCTAACTAACATCGCAACAGCACTCAAAGTTTCCTCCTCGAGACGATTGAACTCATCGAAGCAACCCCAAGCACCAGATTGTGCAAGACCTCCGAGAATTCGACGCATACTTCCAGCGTCCATACCTTCATCACAGTTAAAAACGATGACAAGACGACCTAAAATTGCACCTAAAGCTTTAACACTCTCTGTCTTTCCAGTACCAGCTGGACCAGTAGGACTTCCACCAAGACCTAATTTCATAGCCTGGGTAAGTGCTAAGAAGCATCTTTCAGTTAGAGGAGTTCTCACAAGACCAAGAGCAGCTCCTTGATATTCAAAGCGATAAGGAAATTCTGCTCCAGCACATCTGACAACTGCTCCAGTCCCTCTTCTGTAGCTTCTAAGCTGCCTGTTCCAGGTCCAACCAACATTTTCCTTTTCTGCGATGATTCCAAGAATGGTTCTAGTCACTTGGAGATGATGGACTGTATCTAAAAGAAGTCCCCGAGCCTTCAAAGCTGTCAGCTTATCGCCAGCATCTTCCAAACCTCTGTATTTCGCTCTCTGAGTTTCCAAATATTCCACGAGCTTCTTGACTGAATCCTTCCCTTCCTTCATAGCTGCTTCACATCTTTCTGTGAAGAGAATTCTTCCAGAAAGGAGTAGGATTTGAGCTGGGTATGATGAAGGATCTGCAGCTGAGTCGGAAAGACACTTAGAGAGATTTTGACGCAGAGCATTCCTCATTCCCTCTTCCAGATTTGTTAACCACTGAGGAAGAGCGTCACTCGTATCAATAGGTTGTGGTAGTTTCAGAACTTCACCTTCAGGAGAGACGATGCTTTTAATCATGTTCTTCTCCCTCTCGATTGAACCAACACCTTGGTAGAGCTTCGGCAATTGAGTCTCAAGACCCTTTCCTGTTCCTGAAACCAGTTCCAACAGATCCTCATCACTCAAGAAGTACAGTCGTGGATATGATGATCTTTTTTCTTCCAGAAACTCATCAAGACTTCTTTGACATCTGTCTAAAAGGTCTTTTAGATTCGTGAGAGCTGGTAGAGGCAGCTTCCTCAGAGAAGGTATTCTCGGATCTTTGACTACTTCGTTCATCACATACCTAAACTCCTTGTCAGCTCTTAACCATCTACCAGAATCTTTTGGTGATGCACCGCCTCCATAGACTGGTTCCAGATAGACCCATTTTCTCTGCAGCATGCTGAGCACTTTGATCCTTTCTTCTAATTCGTACAAAGCAGATTCACATCTAGAAGCTCGGGATGCAAACCTCTCATAACCTGGTGCACCTTTTGCTCCTTCTAGCAAAAGTCTAAGCTCACCAGCTCTTGCCAAAAGTGGGCCATATTCTCCAACTAGGTAAATCTTGAGGTTCTTGCTGTCTGTTGATTCTTGCAATGGAACTGCTGTTGACCCTTCCCAAGCTTCGAGTTCAATTAAAGCCTGACGAATTCCACTCTCGGCAGCAGCTCTCTTAGCGATTTCTTTTACACGTTCTGCATTTTCTTCAATATCTTTAGAACAATTCAGCAAGTGTCCCAAGGTGATATCCCGAGGATGAATAACATCCTTCAGTTTTAAAATTGGTTTCAACTCCGCCCAATGTTCTTCTGCCAATTCATCTCCCCTGAGAAACTGAATCCACTCAATTCCTGCTCTTATCTCTCTGATTTTTTTCTTAACAAAAGATTTATTCTCAGCAGCCATTTGTGGACTTTTTGACTCGCCTGTTTCTTGATCCTTAGAATGCAACTGGAATCTCGCTTCCCATGAATCTAACCAATCATGAAGTCTTGGTAGCCTTCTTCTAGCGACAGACCACTCCTCATCCTCTTGCTTCTTCAACTCATCGAGAAACTCTGATTGGAATCTGCAATTCAGCTCTTCAGCTTCGATTTGAACTTCCAATGTTTCGGAACTGTCTGGGTCCTCTTCAAGAATTTCGTTCAGTTGGAGGCCTATTCTTCGACAATCAGATCGTAAGGACTCTCTTTGTTGTTTCAAGGTCGCCCATCGTTCCTTCATGGAATCTAGCCAATCTATAGTAATATCTTCTGGTTTTGATGACCATTTGGCTTCCCACCTTTCTCTATCATCACGTAGGGCTATTGCTCTGTGTCGGAGGTTCACTTTAGCATCTTCCACCTGACGAGTCATTACTGTTTGATGCCTTTCCAATCGCTCTGTTAGGCTTTCCCATGCAGCATGTGCGCCACTGATTCCTGGAAAAGTATTGTAAGGATTTTTATAGTGATCTACAAAAAAATAGACAACAATTACAGAATAGGAGTTACCTTCTAACTTTTCTCTTGTCCAAGCAGCCAAAACTCTAGCAAACCCAGTAACAGCTTCCAGTTCTTGAGAAGTTGCTTCAGACTCTTTTTGAATTCGAGAGTATGCCTCATAAGCCAAACCAATTTCTTCAACATTATGGGGTCTTCTGTCCAATTCTCTAGCTGACAATGACAAAAATTCGACTATCGCTACCAATCTTGAAGATGCTTCTGTACGCAAATCAGAAGACATTCTTTCCCAGTATCTTCGAGATGCTGACTCTAAATCGTTCCGAGCAGTTGCTGTATCAACAACAATGCACCAAATTTTTACATCACTGCCTCTAAGTTTCCCAACTTCCTGAGCCCATTGCTTCGCTTCTTTGAAAGATCGTTCCCACTCTTGCGGACTTTTACCTTTGAGCCTGAAAATATAATTGATGAAAATAATTGACAAAGTTTTCGTAATCATCTGTTTTCGTAGTGAGTGACTCACTGTTCTCCAGCATCAATTTTAGCTGGTGCAGCAAGAGGTATCCATTTAGATCGAAGAGCTTCCAGAGCGCTGAGGACTATTTCCGCTTCTTTGTAGACTCCTCCATAGAGATAGGCAGACCTTTGAATTAAGGTGTTAAATTCTGCATCAGCTTGATCACCAACGCCTCTAAAATTTGTTGGGATTGCTAAGAATCGACGGATTCCTGAGTAAAGCTTAGCTCGAATCTCTTCAAGTGGTGGTCTCCACTGGAGTGATCCATAACGAAATGTTAACTCGATTCTGATCTCTGGTAGCTTCTTCAGCAGTGGTGGAAGAGCAGCTCTGTAAATAAGAAAATTATTTTGATTAAAAGAAGATAAACAGAAATTACTGGTTTAAAAATTAAGATCAGACCTGTAAGCAACACCCAATGCCTTCAACAACTGACGATCCCAATGCAGCTTCCAAGCCTTCGTGTTTCCATACTCAGCTTCCACAGAATCAACAATTGATCGCATGTTTTTCAAGGTCTCTTTCCAGGTGTTTTGATTGACCGCTAAGTTGACTGCATCACCTTTTAGTAAATTTAACACCAAATCCCTCAAGGTAGAATGTTTCGCAGCAAGTTCGGCATTTTGCTGAGCAAAGAGTTTTACCTAGAAGAAATATATCTTTTCAGCAACTACTAGTACACTCGAATCTCCCAATATCAACGAAATCCAGACCAGACGCTTTCCCAATATCAACGAAATTCCTTTTCTCAAATGGCACACCAATTGCGCATGCGTTACATTAATTGCGCATGCGTATTGCATATAAAATAATAGGGGAAGGTGGGGCACTATAGGCACTGAAACTTGGAGAGCATATTAAAAAAAATCTATTTACTTTTATGCCACAAGCAAAACGCTAATTTATAGCTAAGAATGTTAATTATCAGTTACCATAAGTTTAGTTACTTGAATCAAAATTATCTTATTATAATTATCCAAAATGTAGGACCTTCAAAAGTGCCCGACTGGCCTGCATGGTGGGGCATTATGGGCACGGCAGAGGGGCATGAATAGCATGACGTTATTGCGACTAGCCCATCGTCTTTTGAGGTTATATAGCCCATCGTGTTTTGAGGTTATAAACAACAGCTGATTGTCATGCGCGGTGTCATCACGAGCTGCGTATCATGCCCGTCGTGCCCTGCTAGGGGGTGCCCGTTACGCCCCGCTCAACAACTTTTATTTTGTCAGCAAATAATTATTATGTTTTATAGTTTTATAAAAATAAGAAAAATACTAATCGAAAGTAAAAACTCTAAGCTTTTCAGTAGTGCTGCTCCTAAAACTCAAAAGACTTTCTTTCCATTTTATATTTCTGTTGGAAAATGTAGCAGTGAACGAAATATTTTGCTCAAAATTTTCATAGGTTAATAAATAAATAAACAAAATACATTTCTCTGCGGTTTTTTCGCTGTAAAAAAAGTTTAAATATTCCTTCAATATTTCATATAACTTTTAGTCGATTATACATCAAATAAAGAAAAATCATGAGGGTGCCCCACTTAGCAGCCTGCCTAG
>CAJFCP010000162.1:603369-634996 GCA_904066005.1 Synergus itoensis | reverse complement strand
AGAGATTTTTATGAGTTTTAAAATATTTTATGCAGTTTAAAGGATTTTGAAGTTTATTAGATAATTTTATTGAGGGATTTAAAAAGGATTTCTATACATGTATGATTTTTAAAAGATTTTGTATAATTTAAAAGGATTTCGAAGGTTGTCGTAAAATTTAAAGGGATTTTATGAGACTTTTTTAATTTTTAAAAGGTTTTGTAGAATTTTTAAGGATTTCATGGAATTCAATAAGATTTCTAAGGTTTTTTATTCTAAGAAATATTAAATATTTTGAAATTCCAAGAGGTTTTTAGGAATTTTTAGAGATTTTTGCGACTTTTAACTTGGGTTTCAAGAGATTGATAATTTTAATAGTTTTTGTGGATTTTTAAGGGATTTCAAGATGTTTCTGTGAGTTTTAAGAAATATTAACGAATTTTAAGGGATATCAAAGGTTTTCGTGAAATTTTTTTGCGCCATTATAGTTTTTTTTTTTTTCATTCAACTTCAAGTCATTCAAAAACCAATCAGGTTTGCAACAACAATGTACGCGAGATTTTCGAGACATTTCGTGACACCATTTTTTTAAGATAGAATTATATATTATAATAATAAACATGTATTTATATTTAATGATCAAATACCCTACCCCACCGATGAGGTTTTCCACAAGAATGACAACTTCATTTCCAACAACATCCAACAATGATTTCATGCGGTCCTCGCTATAAACTTGACTCTTTAGTTTCCAGAGATCATCCACGAATCCTGATGAAACTTCGAGTGTTTCTTCGAGACCAGCAAGACCTTCTCTACAAATTTAATATCAACATTTAAATTCTTCTTTTTACGATCAGCATCTGAATAAGCAAAAGCTGAAATGATTTAAGAGAATGCATCACTAACTTGGAAACAGCTGCACTTTCAAGCTCCACCCTAATTTTCTTCAAGAAGCTTGTAGCTTGTTGGTAAAGCTTCCTCTCCTCGCTTTTTTTCGTATCTTTAGATTTTCGATGCCAAAATAGTTCCTCTTCTTCAATAGACGTCGAAGGCCTCGGACCCAAAATATCTTCTTCCAATTTTTTTAAGGAGGATGCATCCACTCCTGAAGATTTAAGAGTTGGGGCCCAAACTTGTCGGAGGGCTTCAATAAGGGATGACCCTCCATTTTTACCTGTTGATGTCACCTGCACGAGTTCATGGAAATTTTCTTCCGTGACCGCAGACGCATTTACCTATTTATTTTTCAAAATAATTATAAGACTAAATAAATTATAATTTTTTTTGGAAATTAAGACTCGTTTCAGAATTTATTCACCTTGAAGAAAACTAGAGTATTTTTTCCAACTGGCAGCTCATTCGATAATTTTAAAGAAAGCTGATCAGAATTTTCCGAATATGGATGTGCACACAAAGTCCTGCAAGTCGATTGATCCAAAAACTTTTCGAGGACAGAAACATTTTCTGTTTTTGTCTCATCCTGAGTCGAGATTCCAAAAAAATTACCAGCGGTAGACACTATGAAGGTCCTCCGTCTGTCCGCGACGACCATTTTTCTCCATTTAAAAAATTATTCGAAAATTGAGATTATTTCTTATTTTTACACGTGTACATGGGACACGTGTGTAGAAATTGCTAGCACGGTGAAAAAACACTGGAGACCTCGTGTAATCGAAGTGACAGCGACGGCGGTCGTTTCCATGACAACAAATTGACAACAGAACTCGCGCAAGTTTTCTTTGCACCTGGCATGTATAAGTGTTACAAAACTTTCACTAGTTGTGTCTATTATTCTTTCGGGAATTAGTTTCTTTCAATATCAGATTCGCATATGCTTAATCAAAACAATTAAAATAATTAAATGACACCAGGAAACAAAAAAGTCAATTCTATTAAATAAAAAAAATTAAATTCTCTCATATTCCTTGTTATCCAATTTTATATTTAGACACTCCCTATTCCAGGTTGTTTTCATCTTTTAAAAATCCTCAAAAATGACGTTACGAAGATTCAATGAATCCCACGCAACTCATTAAATCAAACGATGCATATCTAACAATGAAGAATATGTTTCAGAGTGACCTCAGATCTCATTAACATTGACAATGAAATCATTCTTGTAAATTTTAATCCAGACATTTTTCTGATTTAAAAATCCGCATTCTAGACATATCTTAGTCATAGATTGTCAGTTTGACATGGTGACATAAATATTTAAAAAAAAACAAATACATTATGGTTTATTGAGGTGCATAGACGCTCCACGCTGTTATTGTTATTACTATTAGCATAAACATAACGTAGTACGGGTGCCAAGCGCGCATTCCATTGCATCCGACCATCGAGGCCAATTCAGATGCTTGTGTGCATATCTATGAGAATATATAGGTATATTAGTGTGTAATGACAGATATGATTTTCACATTTTCAGCAGCTTCAAATTAAACTTCAACTTCGAGGACGGACGACCACTCCTGAGTTATTGTTTACATCATTGACCAATCATTTGCATACAAGTGGAAATACATAAATAGTCCGCAGTTAAAAAAAAAAGAAAATCCCATACTAAATTATTACTATTTGTTATCCTATCTTAAAAAAGTGGTGTATATAAAGACATGTCTCGAAAATCTCGCATACATTATTGTTGCATACCTGATTGAATTTTGAATGACTTAAAATTGTAATAAGAAAAACAAAATAATCGCGCACATATTGGTTTTACAGAAAAATTTGAAATTCTTCAAAATTTGTTAAAATCTCTTTAAATTCTTAAAAATCTTTTGAATTTCGTTAAAAACTGTGAAAATATCTAAAAATTCTTAGAAATCCTAAAGAAATTCTACACAATTTTTTAAAGTCGCAAAAATCTCTTAAATTCTCTCAAATTCCTTAAAATTTCATGAAATCCTTAAAAATCCACAGTCTTTTAAAAATTAGAAACATCTCTTGAAATCCCTGAAATTTGACAACAACTTTTAAAATCCTTTTAAATTCTGCGAAATATTTTGAGTCATAAAAATCATTTGAAATCCATCAATAAAATTGCTGGACAAACTTTAAAATCCTTCAAGTTCCATACAATATTTTAAAACATGAAAATCTCTTTAAATCTGTTAAAATTGATGAAAAGTTCTAAAATTTCTAGAAACTTTTGGAAATCCCTTAAAATTATTAAAAATCTCATAAAATTCCATGAAATCACTTAAAATTTCACAAGATTTTTATAAAAGTCGCAAAAATCTTTTAAATTCTCGTAAACTGCCTTAAAATCCCTTAAAATTTCAAAATCCTTTTAAATTTTACAAAATCTTTTGAGTCATAAAAATCATTTGAAATCCATCAATAAAATTACTGGACAAACTTGAAAATCCTTCAAATTCTGTACAATATTTTAAAACTTACAAAAATCTCTTGAAATATATGTTAAAATTTGTAAAATCTCTTAAAATTCCTAGAAACTTTTGTAAATTTCTTAAAATTCTACGATAATATTCCTTTAAAATTCATTAAAATTATTAGAAATCTCATAAATTCCTCCTAATTTTACAACATTCAAAATCCATTAAAATTCTTTAAAAAATCTCTTAAAATTGCATTAGTTCCTTTAAAATCCCACGAAACATCTTAAAATCCCTTAACATTCTAAGAAATCTTTTAAAAATCCTAAAATTCTTTTGAATTTAGTAAAAATTACTTGAAAATCGTCAAAATTCCTAGAAACTTTTGTAAATTTCTTAAAATTCTACGATAATATTCCCTATACAATATATCCTTTAAAATTCATTAAAATTATTAGAAATCTCATCAAATTCCATGCAATCCTTTAACACTTCACAAAATCTCTTAAAAATCATAAAAAATCTGACAAAATTCCCTGCAATACGTTAAAATCTCTTAAAATTCCTTCAAATTTTACAACATTCAAAATCCATTAAAAATCTTTTAAAAATCTCTTAAAATTGCATTAATTCCTTTAAAATCCCACGAAAAATCTTAAAATCCCTTAACATTCCAAGAAATATTTTAAAAGTTCTAAAATTCTTTTGAATTTAGTAAAAATTACTTGAAAGTCATCAAAATCCCTTTAAATTCCTAAAAACCTTTTGAAATCCCTCTCTAAGAAAATGATCTCGCAAAATATGTTTCGAAAATCTGGCATACATTGTTGTTGCAAATCCGATTGGCTTTTAAATGACTTGAAGTTTTATAAAAGAAGAAAAACAAAATAATCGCGCGTTCAATAGTTTTATTATATAATTATTATGTTATTTCATAAACAGGCGTTCTACTGATTTTTACTTTATTATAGTCACACTAGTTTGATTTACTATGTCATGTGACTTTTTTGTGCTGGATAGAAATTCGAGTGACTTCCGTGACACGCCTAAAAGCGGACGTAAGCCGTTTACATCCGCCGAGAAAGGACTCGGATGTAATCCCTATTCACGGATTGTTTCTATTCGTGGGTCGATGAACGTCTCGAAAACAAAAGAAAAAAGGGAAAATAGTGTTATCTCTTCCTCCTTATAATTAGACCGGCACGCTCGGAAACTTAGGTCGATTGAACGAGTCAGGAATGTGTTCACCCACGCGAGTAATCGACACTTGCGAGGTCATAATCTCTAGATAAGTCTAAGTTAGCAGATGATGGTACCAATGTGATGAGAATAATAAATAATAAATCATGTCTGTATAATGAGATGAGAAGCCGGACAAATCGCAGATTTTATTCAAATAAAAATAGCTTATGCAATAGGCCGTTTTATTTTTTAAATTCTTCATTCATTTCTTTCTTCATTCATTTAATTTGCAGCCGAGTTATATTAAAAGTACACAAACATCGAGTTTAATTACAAATAATATTCTTCTAATGTTCTAAGGCAATTAAAGTTAACGAGTCTTGAAAATTGAATTGATTTGAGAAGTAATCATCCCAGGAGCATAATTTCCGTAATTTTCTCTCTGAAGCGTGTCTCCTTGTGCTATGTACTACACGGGAGGTACTAATGCAGTTCCATGAAGCATTAAAAGCGCAAAACGCCCAACTGGGAAATGTTGAAACTGCAATAAAAGTGATAAACAGCTATTAAGAACTGTAAGGTTAAACATCATACTCAGAGGCACGTTTATCTTCATCATGGCTGGAATATGGCATAATCGTTGTTCATCGTTAACAAGCGGTGCACTCGCGCCTCAAGAGGCAATAAAAAACCAAAATAGAGTGTAATAAACTCTCTCTTGTGCGAATTCTGGTTTTTATAAATCGAATTAACTAAATTTTATTAAATGATTCCAGTTTTATTTCATTTTTCTTTCTCATAGAAAGAAAAATGGTCGTTACATTTTCCAATATTTTAAAAATGGTTTAATTAAACTTTCCTCATTTGATAAATGTCTAATACAACATTCTAATCAATTATCCGGATGTATGTGTGTATGTATGTATGGATGTATGGATATCGCCGTTTTTTGATGAAATTGATGAAATTGATGAAAATGATGAAATTTAATGAAATTGATGAAATTTATAAGGCATATTGGCACCATCAATATCTCAAAACGTGCCAAAGGATTTTTCAAAATATTGAATTTTACCATTTTTATGTACATTTAGAATTTTTGTAAAATTCATTTTTCGACTATAACTTCTCAAATAATCAAAATTCAAAGCTTATGAAAAGGAAAGAAAGATTCCTTGCGTCGAGACGAATCGATTGATCTGCACGACTAATGCATTTTATTGAATATTAATGAAGTTATGCTTTTATTTGTAATTTTGAAAAACTTCGTTTTTATCTATGTTTTCAAATAATCAAAATTCAAAGCTAATGTAAGAAAGTAAAAGACTTTTTGCATCGTATAAAATTAAGTAATGTAATATAAATAAATTTTAATAAAAACTATGATTGATGAGGTCGAAAAATTCTTTGTTTCAAGAAAAAAGAATTATATATATTTTTAAATATTTAGGAAAATCGTTAATGCTTCCTCTATTTGTTTCTATAGAAACAAATAGAGGAAGCATATAACTGCAACTGACGGGAACTTCTTTCATAAATTATAATTTATGAAAGAAGTTCCCGTCAGTTACAGAGATTTAATTCACTGACCCAGTTCTCATTGATAAAACTTGACAGTCACAGTTCCTCGAACTTTGACTGCCATAAATAAAAGAAGTTGATATTTGTCACTTATTTATGAAAATTTATAATCAACATATTTTAAAATTGCCGCCAATTTATCGTGTACATATCTTTCGCGGCAATACAGGTAAATCCGGTAAAGCGAGTTGATTGGATTAAGTAGTTTCTGCCACATCGGCATTGTCTCACTTCAGTGATAATCTTTATTTCATAAATCTCTGTCTTTTCATGAATATGAGCCACAAAATGTCGAGGAACAGATCAAAGGGAAGTTATTGTAAGTGCATTTGCATTCGCAGTATTATTTTTTTCTAATATAACGTGTATTTATTAAATTACAATACTCTTCTGCATTGGTTTATCTCGCCAACTTTTCAAATTCCGTCAATGACTCATTGACCTCAAAAAATGATACCTTCATTGCTTATAAAAAAATATAAGCATTGCAATTGTTGTCACTCACAAAATATGTTACAAGAATCTTATAAAGATTACAAAATCTTAAAAATTACAAATGAAAACTGCATACATAGAAAACCACATGAATTGCATACAAAAAAATTATATAAGGTTTGAAGAATTGTTTTAGCTATAGAAAAGTTTCTTATTGTCAATAGTTGAAGTTAGTGAGAAATTTGTAGGAGGTTGTTCTTGAGACTGTTGAACAGTACTGACTGTTGTAACCCAAATATGCAGAGTTACAAGCATGCAGTGTTCTATGGAGAAGACAGAAGAATGTTTGTGATTGTATAGTTAGTTTATGTGGTGAGGTTGACTTGGATGTTAGTAACTCTTGCAGCAGAGAGATCGAGTGGGGAACTTGATTATTCGAACCAAGGCCACGTTGTACGCTGGTTTTTCTTCTAGCCAGTGCAGAATTATACACAGTAGGAGGATTCAGTCCAACTTCAGTGGTGCCCCATAAGAGACGCGCGCGGCTCTTCAAAACCCATGGAATTTAATCGTACTACTTTAATTAAGTTAGCCAGATAAAATCCAGTGCGTGATCCTCCGCCATTCACATTATTTAAACAGATACGGAATTCCCACATTTGTAAGGTAAATAAATAAATTGCCAGAGCTGGGTAAAATGGTTCTCAAAATGTATTTAAAATTTAAAATGCAAAATAGGTTTACAAAATCTATTTAAAATGGAAAATAGAAAATGGTTTTCTATTTAAAATGAAAAATGCAAAATGCATATTTGAAATAGGTTAGTAAATAATGCAAAATGGATTTTTATTATTTTTAATAATGTTTAATTTAATTTCCAAAGTAAATTATTTCTTAAAGAATAATAATTATTATTCTTTGCACAATAAGACATACAATGCATGTCTTCGACTTTACATCTAAATATCAAATTTTGATTTCTTTTACGCAACTAACTTTTTCGCTTTACTTTTTCATAATTTTATTGTAAATTACTATTAAACGAATTTTTGTTATACATTTGAGTCACTTTTGTTAAAAAATAATTACATATTTTTGATTGCAATCAACCCAAAAACTTCAAAACTTACTTATCGTCGTAAAACAAACAAAAGCAAACTTATTTATAAGTCAAAAACGAATATTTTGGTTCTTTTCGATGTACAGAATCAGAATTTATCCATTAAAGCAGAAACCCCCCAGTATTTTTTTTGTTGCCCTGAGATTATGTAACTTATCCAGGGAAGAACCAAAAAAAATGAAAAATGGTATTTTAAGTGGAAAATAGGTTGAAAATGCAAAATGGGTTTCTTCTTTCTATTTAAAATACAAAATAGAAAATGGCATTTTACATTTCAAATACCTATTTGAAATGAATTCATTTCAAATAGTTACCCAGCTCTATAAATTGCATATCTAAATTGAGGAAATTTGGGGAAATTGTGATCATTTTGCAGATATTGGTACATTATCTTCATTTGAAAATTTTTATTCGGATTTTTATCCGTAGCGAAATTTTCGTATGAATAAAATTTTGAATTTTTCGGTACAAATATCGAGGATGAAAAGGTGGAAATTTTTTTTTTGTAAAACGGCTTTACTAATTTAAAATTCAGGGAAAATTTTAATTTGTAATCAGAGGCTTTTTGTGAAAATACTTATATGTAAAATTGGTGTATATTGAAGATCAGAACTTGAAAATTTTTCAATTTCAGTTCCGAAATTTGACCCTAAAATTAAGAATCTTCATTTTTCTTAAATCCATCTTAGTTACATTTTTTCTTAGTCGTAACGTGTATAATTTCGAAGTCAATATTTATTATGATAGGCAAAGAAAATTGACACCCTACTGACACGAATATTTCAATGGGATTTTTCTCTAGTGTCTCCCCTTAAAAATGGTCCTATTTTTATCTCCCCATCAACTACAAATCGTTTATTTTTATTGCTTCAAATATGCAATCCTCTGGATTTAAAACGATTCAGTTTTGTATTTAAAAATCTATGAAAATTTACACAACTTGAAAATGTGAAATGTAAACAAGATATTAGATATGATTCACGTATTTTTAAACAAAAAGAAAATTCATCTATAAAATAAAAAACTAATAGGATTATTATTTATAACTCCTTTCTCATTTCTCATTTCTTCTTTCTTGAATTGATTATAAATATTTTTGAGATGGTGCAAGAGCGCCTACAATCCTATGGTTTGTAATATTCTGCGCACCTACGTATCGGAAGAAATCAGAAATGAAGTCGAAGGAAAAGGAATTCAGGCAGGCGCGCAATAATTATTTGATGAATCATTGTCCGAGCATTCTCTTCTTTAAGATTACGTAAAAATTTCTGATTTTCTCATTGAAGGGAATTTGTTGTTTCAGCGCGAGACTTGGGTGCGAGGGACGCATTGGATTTTGAAATGAAGACAGAAAATCCAGCCGGAAAGGGGCCACCAGGCTCCTTGACCCTTGGAGCTTCATTCTTGACTCATTTGTTGCTAATATTGCCTATTTTATACATCCTGGTTGTCGGTTTTCATTATCCGAATGAATTATTTTCATGGCATCCAATTTGTATGGCTTTGGGGGTAAGTTTTATCAATAAATATTCAAATCGGATATTTTCATATATAAATTCTGTACCTATATTTTCCTAAAGGTAAAAATTGAAGAACAGCTGATTAAAATACACTTTTCAAAAAATAAGATATACCTATAGATTAAAGAAACGATTATCTGGCGTTTTAGCAATTATTGCTATTGCATATTCAACAGAATTCTAGTTATTGTTAGTCATCTGCATGTACTAGCAAACTATAATTTTACTGATCTTTAAATGAATGAAGAAGAACTATTTAAATGCAACTGCTTCCATGACTGATTAGTGATAATTTTATTTTATTGTGACTTGCAATCAAGCGTTACAAATAGTGATGTGAATGAAAGATTATGACAAGTGTTTCTGATACTTGTAAACTTGTAATAAATAAGTCCTCTCATCAATCAATGATAGCACTCACTTCTTCAAACTCGATCTCAATGATGTTACTGTTAGATTTTCATCTGATTTACATTGTGATACAATCGTTTCTGCAACTATTAAACAACTGCAAATAATTTACTTATTAAAAAACATTGCACAAGAAAGTTTTTATTTTAAAATATTCAAATTGGTTTATTTCTAACGATTTTCTTACATTTCAAATAATCATTTGAAAATTAAAAACACATGAATAATTTATGGAATACTTTAATTTAGTGCAAAACCTTTAAACTGTTCATTACGCTTGCAAATTTTGCAGATAAAGGAAACTTTTTTCCTTCAACAATTTTTTGTCAAACCTTGAATGACAGACTTCTTAACCATTTCTCAGTTCTTCTAAGAGAATTATTTATATTCCATGGCAATATTATTTATTCCACGAAATAATAAAATAAAATTCTGTAAAAACCCTCATGACTCTTGAAATGTTTTTCTGTTTGAATCTCACCCTCGATCTTTTTATTTTTAAGACACTCGTGATTCTGGAGGCGGTCTTCAGCATATCCGGTGAAGCCCTTCTAACTCACAGAATATCTCGAGCCAACAGAATAACAATCCACTGGATAATGCACGCCGTAGGATTATCTTTAATCCTTTGCGGACTCATAATTGCAATCGTCAATAAAAATAAAATAAATAAACATCATTTTGAAAGTTTCCACGCAATATGGGGCCTTGTCACAGTTATTGCAGCAGTCTTAGCTGCTCTCTTCGGAATTGTTGCTAACAATACAAGATGGCTTTATCCAAGAGTGAGACCAGTCCTCATTAAGGTTCTTCACGCTTTCGGAGGAATTATAATCACAATTTTATTCATCACTGCCGTGATCAGTGGAACCTATCGACACTGGCTGGAAAACAAAAAAGTTGGGGACCACGAAATTGGAAGACAACTTGTCTTTGCATCCCTTTTCATCGCAGGAGTCCTGGTGCTCTTTAAACCAATCCTGGGAGCTGTTTCCAGAACTATAGTTTTGGTTAAAACACCTCAACCAACCACGTGACCTGACCTCTGAAAGAGTTAGAATTTTCTCCTCCAAAGAAGCTAAAAATTGAAGAACTCAGGATTATAACGGTTTTTTATACCAAAAATCATTGCATATCTTTTTTAATTTATCAAAATTGAAGGCGTTCTATATAAATATAGTCACGCAAGTGTTTTTCTCTTTTTTTTTTAATATTTATATTTTAAATTTTTATATTTTAAATATTTATATATTTAGAGCATTCGCCTTACAGTCAAGATTTTTTTTGGGTTTAATCCTGAGCCCTTTGAATGCATTAAATCTCAGCTACAACGCCCTCATTTGAAATCGAGGCATATATCTATTTCGGTTCTTTGTTATAAGAATGAGCACGTATTAAGAATTATCTGAAGGAAACGGGTGACATTTTATTGTTATAGTACTTGGAAATTCTGAGAGACTAGAAGCATAAATGAATTTCCAGGAAGTGATACCAATTTGGTGGATGAAGCATGTAAGATGTAATATTTATTACATGACAATGAGGATACGTGATATATCTCAGATGTATAAAATATCTAATATCTTCTTACATAATGATCTAAATTAAGAGCTTCGTCTCTAATGATGAAAACTTTAGTCGAAGATATTATGTGAAATGAACATTTCATGAATATTAATAATAATATTAATAATAATATTAATAGTAATATTTTATGAATGATAATTATTCCGTCCTTATTTCCACGTTTGAAAGAAGTTCTGTATAATAAAAGATTACAAATTGATTGATAGCATGAGGAAAACTGTAGGCTAGGGTCAAGAAGTATTCACGAAAAGGTCACTGAATGTAATAAATTACGTAACACGACCGATGATAGTTTCAATTGAAGTCGTTGCACCTGAGATAAAATTTATCATTACTTTTATATTTTTGTACAAAGCTTCGATATTATTCATTTTGAAACTCGACGTTGTTATTAACCTTGAGAGTTTTGCAGTTGGATATTTCTTGCTTTCATGCAAAGGTTTTTAGGTAATTTTATTATTTCATACAAATTCTAAATTAAACTAAAAATTGTAAATGAAAATGAATATTTCTTCAATTATGCACAAAATTGTTTAATCAAATCGATAAATATCCAACTGGAAGATCCTCGGCTATTTTTAAAATGTGCTACTTTAAAAACCTATTTAAAACATATTTTTGAAATGTCTTTTTAATCTTATTTATGAAACAAATGTCGAAATATCGTAGCAATGGAAGTTTGAAAAACTCGAAAGGCTGATTTATATAAACTCTATAAGCTACAGAGTGTGTTCCGAAGCTCAGGCATTTTTTATGAGTGGATACTTAAATTCTAGAACTGATATTTCATATATTTCTAAGCACAGATTTTGATACTACGATTTTTCCCGGTGGCTGACATATTCTAAAATCTAAAATCAACAACATATCGTCAACCATATATCAACACTTTATTAATTACACACGCATCGTATATATATACCCATAATATAATGTATATATATATTTATATATATATATCTTTCATAATACAATGTACATGTATAATAATACAACTTTTGCAATATTTTATTAAATACCACATCTGCTTATGTATAGACGCTCGTTTTCAAGTTGTTTTTCATCACAACTTCTCGGTTTAACATTATGTAACAACGTGCATTTATATATATATATATATTTAAATATATCTGTATATATATATGTATATATATCTGTCCGTCAGCAATAATATATTTGTACACGCGGTGCATACAGAAAGTGTCACGTTTCTCGCGAAAAGAGCGAAAAACGATCTGATCTCAAGTTCGATCTAATTTCTGGATAAAAAAAGAGATATTTTTTTAGGAATAAAAATAACTCTTGACACTATTTTGTACACGCCGCATATAAAAGTTATATAATCTCTCTGGAAAGTCCCGTTATTCCCGTATTTTCCTTATGCGCGACTTCACGGTTTATTTATTTTTTCACAATAAATTTTGCAACTCTTACTGGGCTTTCATTATTGTGTCTTGATTGTATATCGGTGTGGGTGACACGATTGAGCATCGGACGAATTTTTCTTTTCGAGATTTATATCGATATCTGGCTTGTATTTAAAACTTTATTTTAGGCTTTCCTTTTCTAGATTCTTTCTTTATTTGCTTCTCAGATTGCCAAATGACTTTCGTGTCAGGCACAAAACACAACAAACTTTGCGCGTCGAAATTGATATCCTAGTGAACTTTTTCTTACTTTTCTAATTTCCCCTTTTTCCTTTTTCCAACGATTTGAAAAATGAAATTAAGCCTATTTTGGCAAAGGAATTTGACAACATTTGTCTGGTAAACAATTTTAACTGTCTTATAGATCTATAATAAATACTAATAAATATTAATAATTTATAATTAGCGCATAACAAATATGGTAACAAATATTTCTAACTTTCACTAAACTTTCAAGAGCACCAAATCTCTAATATTTAGGGAATTGCCTGTTTAATTAACATATTATACTATCTAATTTTTCCTGTTTTCCTTCTTTTTTTCGTATACATCAATGACAACAGACATTCAACTGAATTTTTTTAATCGAATCAAGTATCTTGCGTAGGCCAAAAAATTTTCGATGCGAATAAAATACATTAATGAAAATATAGGTAATCCCTCTTTCTAATCTTGGAACTAAATTTTGTTACTCTATATAATTTTACGAAAATACAATCAACGCATGGAGTTGGGGACACCTTTTTTTAAGGCATCAACCCTCCTTTTTGCGATTAGTTCTAGGACACATTACTTTGTACTGTTTGCTCTACTGGTTGCTCTTATTTATATCTATCTAGGACACTCAGCCAACTTTTTCTGTGACTCATTCCAATTTTTTTTTTATTTCCGGAATTTACACAACTGGTTTTTCATTCGTAACATTGAGGTAGGTAGTAAACACTTTTTTCTATCAGGTCAAAAAATCAAAGTATAAAAATTGACTCTTAAAATATTTTGTGGTTGAAACAAGTTTTCAGTTTCTGCTTTTTTTCAAGTGTCTTCCATTTATTGACGCGCACTTTGTTTATCAGACATGCGAAGACATCGGAGAATAAATTAAACAAAACAAATTGAATTTGTATTAATAATCCTGGCAAAGTATATTTTTAATTCCACCGGTACGAATTTTTCCATTAAAATTTAATTTTCTTCATGTAACAAAGTTTAACTTGTTCTCCAATTGTTCGTCATTCTTAGTTCATAAAATTCGTATTGTCGATAAAATGTATACTCTGAATAAAATTTATAATGGTGATATATGTGATGCAGCCCTTCTTATGAAGATAATCGTAAATTCCCATTAATTGCTCGTCGCTAAATGAGTCCCGCTCATGACATAAAATTTATTGACGCGAACTATTACCATCAATTTATCACTTTATCAGTCACTCTTCCGTTCACCAGAAAAATATTTCTCAATATCGCTATCCTTAATTCCCTGCATTTCTGTGTATTGTAGCATTGTAATTATACATATATATATAGTCTTTTCCGGTTCACTGACAGTTTTATGCTCTCGGCTTGAAGTTTTATTTCTACTGTCAATGCACAGTTGCCTAACCAAGGGCGACGGAAGTCGACGTAAAAGGAAACGAACCGTGAAAGAGAAAAAGATTTGCTTCAAATCAGTTATTTTTAACTGCTCTAGTTAAAATAAATTCAATTCAAACTAAATTTGGCTAATCTTTGCTAATAAAAATCCTGATATTCGAATATTTTTTAAAAAGAATTGAAGAAAGCATTTCCTGAGAAAATATCAGTGATTACTGATTCAAATATCCATTTCCGGTGCCCTTGCATCTATAAAAGACCAAGGCTAGTTTTTTATGAAACTCTTATAGTCGAAGACTTAATTACAAGAAAAAATCATATAAGCTCATATTTCGAGAACAATAAGAGATCAGATTTCTATCTTCTGGTGATTTATGTCGGTTTCAGTTGGATTTTAATTTTGATTATGTCTTCGACTTCGAAGAGTGCATTTTAAGCTGGAGAAAAACTTTTATTTAATTGTAAAACTTTTTATAATTTATAAAGCTCAGTTATATCTAATAAATTGTTAATAAATAATTAAGTTTAACAATTTTTCTGAAAAATACGTAAAAATATAAAATTCAATATTTTTCCCCAGCACAATTACAATAATCATTGGTTGCTCTCGGCATGTTGATTTTTCAAGGTGTGACAAGCCCACGCCGCTATTGGCTAATTGATATTTGCTTTGTGTAAGTCTCCCCGTCGCCATTTCTAACTTATTCTAAGTCACTCTTTATTTTTTCCTTATTGTAATTTCCTTAAATTTACAATCGAAGCTCGAAAAAATCGCATCTCAGAACGATCCCAAGAAATTAATTAATTAATTAATTAATTAATTAATTAATTAATTAATTATTTTCCTTTTAGGATAGGTTTGAGGGCTGGAGCTTTAACAACGATATTTTTAGTTCTCTTTTACTCGGTATACATATAATTAATTAATTTATTAACGCTAATTGTTATTCTAAATTATTACGAATCACGCCGAAATTTCGCAGCCACTTTATCTTCCCTTTGAGCAAAATATGGATGGCTACGAATTAAATTCTATCTTTCTTTTGTTCACTCTTTTTACGATTTCAAAAAAAAATAACCAATCGATTCATTCGGGAAGATTAGGGAAAATTGCAGCGATTAAAAATGAAACGAGGTCTGTTGATCTAAAAAGGGAAGAGCCAGTCTAATTTTAGAAGCTTCATTTTTCGTTGAGCGATCATCAGAGTCATCAAAATAAACTTTTCATTTCTGTTATACTTTTTTTCTGAGGTAGATCCATCATCTAACTATTTCTCTTAAAAATGCAAAACTTCATAGGAAATAAGAACCTATAAAAATTATTTCTCAGGAAATACTCCATAATATAATTCACACATTAAAAACACTCTACAGAGTCGAAAAAGTTCATATAATAAAAAGCGGATCATTTTTATTTTATTAAAAGATTCACGTATCAAAAATCTTATGGTTTTGGTATTCAATATTCAAAATACTTTTGCTATTTCTACTGATATTGTTGAATTTTCACAAAAGTTTTTACATCTGATGAAATGTAATTTTCGACTCTGCAGAATTAGAATATTTTACAAATGGGAGTATGATTTAATAAAGTCTAGGAACTTTCGATTTTAAATTCGAATTACAATTTGATGACAGTTTTCATTTTAATTTCAATTCATTTGTTCTAAGGTAGTGTAGGAATATCAGTCGAGTTTAAATTATTAAGGGAACGAAAAGTGGACTCGCTTCTGCTTGTCCCTCTGATGATTTTCACTAAAAAATTTTTTTCGAATCAAAAAAATTTTTTTGAAATGTGTTTCTTTGACTCTAAAAAAATTTTTTGTTCTTTTCGTCCTTGATTCATAATTTCATTTTCTCATTTTTCATGCACACTTTTATGAGGTTACCCTAAAACTCATCATTATGAGTACACTTGAACGCAGCGGGCTTTTTTTTATCAAACAACATTTTCGTACGCGATTTTTTAAGCTAAATGCATATGCAATACATTTTGTATGTACATATACAAATACTAATTACACATATATTTCAACTTATTTATATAATTACTCATTTATCAGTAATTCTTTATACTTTATAGTAACATTTCTTCTCTGCTTTACGACTAATAACACTTTACAATTTACAAACGAGATCACATAAAAAATAAAGAATCGCAATCCTTTACTTTTAAAATTTATTGACTCTTACGTGCGTTTAAAGTTTTATTTTCCCACACGAAACTCGAAAACTTGACCATTTCGGTGGAAGATCCTTTGATTTAATAAAATAGGTATAAAATTTAATTAAAATGTAAAACAATTGTTTGAGAGGTATTCAATTTTCGGATCTTTCACATTGAATGACCAAACAGTAATTATTTCCGCTAATAAAATTGAACATTTCCACTGAGTTTCACTCATAAATATCAAAATATTAACGATATAATATAAACATAATAATATCTATAAAGGAAATTTAATGAAAATAAAAATCTGAATCGTTTATTTGTGATAAAATTTTTTAGGCCTGTACTCGATGGTATTGCGTTAGTTCAATGAAAAGCAGTGGAAATATTGCCATCCGTCTAACATAAACCATTTGATAATTAAAATTGACAGTAAATTCGAAGCTTCAATTTTATTTTACCCTGAACGTTTAGTGAAATTTGTTATCTGATGAAAAAAGCCAATTTTAAGGTTTTTTTAAGATCTTTCTCTAAGGTCATTTTGCAACTCTTTTATCTCTTACATTTTGATAAAACTCAAAATCGAAGTCTCAGTTTCAAAAAAAGCTTTTTTACGTTTTGCAGTTGAATTATGTGAGACCGGAGTCCGAGGACAATAATTTTCGCCATAGCAAATGTTGTCTACGCATTTTCAACTATTAAGCCTAAAATACACATTCCTAAAATATACTCAGCTCTTTTCTTATTAATCGCGGTTACCTTACGATGTACACCAATAGAAATCTACCTTGAATTACTTATCTAAGGAGCGACATCTGGACAATGGCAAATTTTCATCGCTAATATTTATATACCTATTTCTCTCGACAATTCACTCATCCAAGCATACATTTCTGATTCACGAACGATACACAACACTCATATTTATACACACTGAACCTTATTATTTTCGAAATCCTGACGAATCTTTCCACGAAAACGATTTTCCATAGAGATTCATAATTAACGTAGATTTTCTTCCCACAGATATTATTTCTCATAAAGATGATTTCACGCGAAATCGTCACGATTTAAAAAAATTAAGATCTTCTTGCGATGTAGTATAGAAAAAAATATTTTTCAACAATTTTCAACAAGCATTAAGGGCGTTGGACCCAAGTGTTAAACTCAAAATTCTATTCTCCATTTTACTTAATGAAAATTATAGATAAATATTTTTTCGCTCTATAGCGCTAATCTTTTGGCAAATATAAGACTGCGTACAGAGCGAAAAAATATTTAATTGTTTCCTCATAGAGGCGTACAAAAATCCAGTTTCTAAAAAAAGGTTTTTTTGAGCATATTTTAAGTGGAATATATTTTTTACAAGGGTTTACCAAAATATTTAATTTTACAAGTTTCGTGTACTTTTATAATTTTCGTAAAATTCATTTTTCCACTATAACTTCTCAATTATTCAAAATTTAAAGCTGATGTAAGGAAAATGGAGATTCCTTTCATCGAGACGAATCGATTGACCTATATAATTAAGGCATTTCATTGATACAAAATGTTAAAATACAAAAAAAGTCGAATACGCTTTAACTAAAAAATTAAAAACAAAAATTAATTATTAATTAGTAAAATGATGATAATAATAATAATAAAAATAATTAAAGATATAATTATACTCATTATTGATTATAATATATAATAAATTAATTATTACTTATTATTATATAAATATAATAAAATATGAAAGTTATAAAAATAAAAAATAAAAAAATTTTTTATTTTTAAAGCAGGTTCATAGAAGAGTTAGGAGAGAGATTATACAGTATGTTTATAACATTAAAAATTACTACATGGAATAAAGAAATTGTTTGAAAAAAAATATATGTATTAAATACTTAATGTGCGCATAATTCTGGTTAAAAATTGATTAATTATACAGAGGGAAAAAATTCCAATTTTAATATTTGTTAATTAAAATGAAGAAATCGAATTTTTAGATTAGAACTTGGCTCCAACACCCTTAATTCAATTGGAAGATTTCCGAGCTTCTAGATTCATTTTCCATAAAATTCTAAGGAATATATTAACATTAGAATTTCTAGTATTGTATTGCAATTCCCTGGAATTCCATGAATTACTTTTTGGAAGCTTTTTTCCTTGCCCTTCCTTAAAACTAAATTATTAAAATGCTAGCAATCTGACATTTTAAAATAAATTTCAAATATTTTCTGCATTGATTTCAGGAGGAGCAAACGTCACGTTTCGCTTTCTTTTTTCCTTAATCCCTCTTTCTATTTTTCTTGATCCGAAGATTTCGTCATCAGAAATTGCGGAGACGATTTTTGTATCTAAATTTGTCTCGCTTCCTGCTGGAAGTGACCCGGATGGCGATTTTCAGGAGGAGACGTCAGAATATAAACTAATGTCGGGTCAAACCTGTTGGGAAGTAATGAGGTCCGCTTTGCTCGAGTTTTTGAGGATCGATGGCCCTGGCAGCTTCTGAGAGGTTCCCGTCGAACCAGCAGACTGTACTGTCATTGGCTGTCCGTTCACCAAAACTATGGTATCTCGCACGGAATCATATCCACCCGGTGGTCCTAAGATTAAAAAAATCTTCTTCAATGCTTTTAAAAGTTATTTTATACGTTATAGGATTTAAGATTTAATTCACATTTTCGAACTAAGGGGGGAGGTTTCACTTAAATAATCATTGTTTCTAGTCCCCTTAAAAATTATAAAAAATACCGTCCATTATTACCAAACTCTGATTTCTTGATCTATATCAGGATTTATTACATCGCCCACTACAAAGGTGGAGGCATACTTGTTTCTTATTGATCCAAATATCAACCACAAAATTAAATCTCCCCACCTATTTTGACTTAACAAAACGAAGAATTCAATATCTAATCTTAAAATTCAATCGTTCCATTTTACACGAAAAGTATTATCTTATCTTAAAAAAGTGGTGTAACGAAATGTCTCGAAAATCTCGCAAACATTGTTGTTGCAAACCTGATTTCACGAAAACCTTCGAAATCTCTTAAAATTCGTTAAGATTTCTTAAAACTCCCAGTAACCACTTGAAATCCCTTAAAAATCCACAGAAACCATTAAAACCATAAATCTCCTGAAATCCAAGTTAAAATTCGCAAAAAGCTCTAAAAATTCCTAAAAACCTCTTGGAATTTCATGACATTTAAAATCTCTTAAAATCCTTTAAAATCTTATCAAATTCCATGAAATCCTTAAAATTCTGTAAAATCTTTTTTAAAAATCAGAAAATCCCTTAAAATTATTAGAAATCTCATGAAATATCACAAAATTCTTTAAAATTCTATAAAATATCTTTAAAATTATTCAAACCTCTTGAGTTCTTTTAAAATTCCTAAAAATTATTTTACAACATTTAAAATTCCTTAAAGTCTCTTAAAATTCTCTGAAACCCTTTGAAATCTCTTAAAATTCCTCGAAGCTTCACAAGATTTAAAATCCCTTAAAATCTCTTAAAACACCCACAAACTTTTTCAAATCTCTTAAAATTCCTAAAAACTTTTGGAAATTCTTTGAATTCTATGATAAAATTTAAAGTACCTTTATATCCTTTAAAATTCATTAAACATATTAGAAATCTCATTGAATTCCATAAAATCTTTTTTTAAGAATCACAAAAATCTTTTGAATTCCCTTAAAATTCCTTAGCTTTAAAAAATCTCTTAAAATTTCATGAATTTCGTTAAAATTCCGCGAAATATTCTGAAATACCTTAAAATTCTACGAAATCTTTTTAAAGTCCTAAAAATCTTTATAGAACTTCGTTTAAAAAATCACTTGAAAATTGTCAAAATCCATTAAAATTCCTAGAAGCCTCTTGAAATTCTTTTCTAAAAAAAATGATGTAACGAAATGTCTCGAAAATCTCGCATACATTGTTGTTGCAAACCTGATTGGCTTTTGAATGACTTGAAATTGTAACAAGAAAAATAAAATAATCGCGCACATATTGGTTGTTTGCTGGACTCTTAAAATTTTACAAAAAACTTCGAAATCCTTCAAAATTTGTTAAAATCTCTTTAAATTCTTAAAAACCTCTTGAAATTCGTTAAAATTTGTGAAAATATCTAAAAAATTTTAGAAATCCTCTAAAACTTCTACAAAATTTTTTCAAGATCAGAAAAATCTCTCAAAATTATTAGAAATCTCATAAAATTCCATGAAATCACTTAAAATTTCAGAATATTTTTATAAAACTCATAAAAATCTCCTATGTTCTCTTAAACTGCCTTAAAATACATTAAAATTTCATGAAATCCTTAAAAATCCACAAAATCTTTTAAAAATTAGAAAAATCTCCTGAAATCCCTAAAAATTTGAGGACAACTTTCAAAATCCTTTTAAATTCTACGAAATTTTTTGAGTCATAAAAATCTTTTGAAATCCATCAATAAAATTACTGGACAAATTTTAAAGTCTTTCAAATTCCATACAATATTATAAAAATCATTGTAATCTCTTGAAATCTGTTAAAATTTGTGAAAATTTCTAAAATTCCTAGAAACTTCTGAAAATTCCTTAAAATTCTACGATAATATTTCCTATATATCCTTTAAAATTTATTAAAATTATTAGAAATCTCATAAAATTCGATGCAAAACTTTAAGATTTCACAAAATCTCTTATAAAACATAAAAATCTCTTGAATTCGCTTAAAATCACTTAAAAATTGTCAAAATTCCTTACAATACGTTAAAATCTCTTAGAATTTCACGAAAACTTTTAAAATCCCTTAAAACCTTAGAAACTGTTAGAAATCTCTTAAATTCTCTTAAACTGCTTTAAAATCACTTAAAAATCGTCAAAATTCCTTACAATTCGTTAAAATCTCTTAAAATTCCACGAAAACATTTAAAATCCCTTAAAACTTTAGAAACTGTCAGAAATCTTTTAAAATTCATTTAAAACATTCAAAATCCATTAAAATTCTTTTAAAAATCTCTTAAAATTGAATTAAAATTAAAATTCCACGAAAAATTGTAGAAATCATAAAATTATGTTGAATTTAATAAAAATATCTTAAAAATCGTCAAAATCCCTTAAAATTCTTAGAAACCTTTTGCAATTCCTCTATAAAAAAAGTGTTTTCACAAAATATGTTTCGAAAATCTAGCATACATTGTTGTTGCAAATCTGATTGGCTTTTGGATGACTTGAAATTGTAAGAAGGAAAACAAAATAATCGCGCGTTCAGCGCGCGTGTTAATTTACTAGTGTTATAAATTTTTTCTCTCTATATACATACTTCTAGTATGCGTAAATAATCGCCCTTGAATAATCTCTAATTACCAGGTGATGTAGTATAAGTAAGGGTCCTTGAAGGTGTCAATGCATTTCGAGAAACGGGAGCCCAGTCGACTGTTGGTTGAAGAAGCATCCGAGCTCTACACCAAACACTCTCTTCAATTCCTTTTCTTTCATTTGAACTTCTCTGAGATATTCCACCATTCAGCTCATCGTCATCATCCTCATCGTCGTCGTCGTCGTAGGTCGGTTTCCGACGACGTTTTCTTAATTGAAACTGCAAAAGACTCAAGATTTATTAATCTAATTCTAATATTTTATATAAATTTGGTTGCTTTTTTATTAAAGGATACTTACGAGGGCCATTCCAATGATGACGAGGACAGGCAGCATTCCAACGACCCAGCCAACAGCGTCGGCCCACCTCGGATATACATAAGTGCCATACTTGAGGGGTTCGTATTCTACCCAGTTGAAGAAAAGAATGAAGAAAAGTGCAGCTGGGGTCACCACTTTCCACATCCACGTCCAGAAGAAGCACCAAAGTCGGCAACGTGGTCCAATCATCTGTTGCACGTCATCCAAAAATCGGTCAGCTCCATAGACCCAGGCGACCAAAATGCATTCCGTGATTGCTATGAGAAGTACTGACCAATTCGCAGCGTACTTATCCATCAATTGGAGCCAGTACATCCCAGCCTGATTAATTAAGAAAATTAAGTTCCAAATTCTGAATTGAACGTACAATTAAGAAGCTCAAAATTCCATTCTTCATTTTACTAAACGAAAATTATATATAAATATCTTTTCGCTCTGTAGCACTAATCTTTTTACAAATATAAGACTGCCTACAGAGCGAAAAAATATTTAGGTTCGATACTTTTTGCATAAAACGAAGAATTCAAAACCTAACTTCAAAATTGAATATTTTCATTTTACTTAAAAAATATTTGAACTAGATGTTTTCTCGCTCTGTACGCATAATTCTAGTTAAAAATTGTTTAGTTCTGCAGAGAGAAAAAATTCCAATGTTAATATTTGTCAAATAAAATGAAGAAATCGAGTTTTTAGATTGAAACTCAAAATTCGATTTTTCCATAGAGCGACAAACATCTCTAATATTCATTGAATAAAATGAAGAAATTGAATTTTAAGATTAGGTCTAGAGTCCAACACCCTCAACATTATTAGTAATTGGAATAGAAGATTACATTGGTGGTGAAGATGAGACCACCGCCGTAGCCAAGAACTGAAACTGCGAGAACCACCCAGAATTTATAGTTCCTCAAAGATGGTACTCCATCCAGAATTGCTGTTGTCACTGTTTCCATGAGTGCAAATTGCGAATCCAAACCTAGAGTCAAGAGCATCACGAAGAAGAGGAACGCCCAGACAGGGGCGACTGGTAATCTTGCTACAACCTTTGATTAAAAAAAAAAAAGATTAGAAGATATTAGATGTCTTTAGTAGAACATATTTAAATTTTAATGAGATCTGGTGAATTAAGTCTCTATATGATGTATATTATCACCTCTGGATATACGATGAAGGCTAATCCAGCGCCTTGATCAACGACGGATGCAACGGGCACGTCAAGTTCATGTGCCAGGAAACCGATAACGGAAAATATCACCAATCCAGCGAAAAAGGAGGTTCCAATGTTGCTAACTGCAACGATCAAAGAGTCTTTATAGCAGTTGTTGGAAAATACGTTGTAGGAGCTCAAAGTGATGAGACCGCCCCAGGCTGGACTTAGGGCGAAAAAGATTTGAACCGCAGCATCACCCCAAACTTTTGCTGATGCTAAGTGCCCCCAATTCGGGGTCAGATAGAAGAGGATACCTTCTTCCGCACCAGGAAGCATGATGCCCCGAACGAATAACGCTATCTGAAAATGATTTGAAATTTTCATTAAATTTTCCTTTTTTCCTTCTGTAGGATTAATCAATTTTTATCTAGAATTATGCGTACAGAGTGAGAAAATATATAATTCTAATATTATGAGCTTAATAATTAGATCCAACGCCCTTAAGGGCGTTGGACTCAAGTGTTAAGCTCAAAATTCTATTCTCCATTTTCCTCAACGAAAATTATAGATAAATATTTTTTCGCTCTGTAGCGCTCATCTTTTTTCAAATATAAGACTGCGTACAGAGCGAAAAAATATTTAATTTCGATACTTTTTGCATAAAATGAAGAATTAAAAATCTAACTTCAAAATTGGATATTTTCATTTTACTTAAAAAATATTTGAATTAGATATTTTCTCGCTCTGTATACATAATTCTAGTTAAAAATTGATTAATACTACAAAGGGAAAAAATTTTTAATTTAATATTTGTTGAGTAAAATGAAGAAATCGAATTTTTAGATTAGAACTTGGCTCCAACATCCTTAAGTGAGAAAGACAAATTGGAGAGAATTGTGATTTACCAGAACAACGTAAGGGAAGAGAGCAGTGAAGTACACAACTTTCCCTGAACTTTGAACTCCTTTACTGAGACAGAGGAAGACAATGACCCAAGCCAAAAAAAGACAGGCTGCCATTTTTGGATTAACGTTACCAGTCTCTTCAATTCCATGGCTCATGCGCAAGACGTGGTTGCTAAAAAATTTCATTTCATTTCATTAAACAATTGATTCACATATTTATTAATTTTATTTACAATTATTTATTTAATTAAATCCAAGAATTTTATTATTACTTGAAATATTCCTCGGCAGGTGGCTTTCGAATGATGGCGGTGATGTTCTCAATGGTGAGATTCATAGAAACAAGTTGAGTCGAATTTAGGCATTGGTTCTTGAAATACGACAAGTTCTGTTCCAGGCACATGTCGGATATTTCGGGCGTAACACAATCTTCAGTACTCCATGCTGGGTCACATTTGCTCCAAGGTAATTCACCCCCTCCTGAATTCAGATAATGAAAAATTAATCTTCAATAAATAAAGTACAAAGTAAAAAAAATGAGAAAGATCAACTATTAAAAGATAAAGTTTTAAAAAATCCAGTCAAGACCTTCCCGACTTCAAAGACAAGGAATTAAGCCCCGAGTAGAAAAGGATTGTTATAGTCAGAAAGAATCTCTCATTTAAAAGCTTTTTAATCTTCCTAGACAAAAGGTACACCTTGAGTGAAAAAGGATGAATATTCCAGACAATGGAAGCGTGTCATCTGTAGGATTTCTTATCCACTTACTCGAGAGTACTCATGCTAAAAATTTGCATGTTTTTAAACTATAAATATAATTGGTGAAGAAAAAATAACTGAAAATATTCAATTTTAAATGTTTAGCGACACTTACAAAGTCTTTTATTAACGTTAATACTGGAAATTCCGTTTAAAATATTAAAGCATTGGAAAGCTAATCTTTTTATTGATCTAGATTGATAATGGTAATTTAATTGATTGCAGCTTACCAGCTACGGATGCAAACATGTAGTAGAGTGTCCAAGCGATGATAAGATTATAATACAGCATCACTACTGAGCTGACTAATACCATTCCATATCCCACGCCTCTAAGTAAGGGGCAAAATCGTTTATAAGCTGCCACTGGACCCAAACTTGCATATTGCCCTGAAAAAAGGAATATATAATATAAATATTCCTTTAAATTTCGTAAAATCATTTAATACTCCTTGATATTCCTTGATGTTCCAGAAAATTCCTTAAAATTCCACAACTTATCGTTATAACTCTTAAAATTACTAAAATTCCAATGAAATCTTATAAAATTTCTTTAAATTTCGTAAAATCAATTGATATTTCTTAAAATTACTTAAAATTACTCAATATCCCATGAAGTCTCATTATATCTAATAAAATTACTCAAAGTTCCATGGAATTTTGTTAAATTCTTTAAAATTCCTAAAAATCCAATATAATCTCATCAAATCCTTTAAAATTTCTGGAAATAGATGTCTTTAAAATTACTTAATATCTCTTAAAATATTTAAAAATCGCTTAAAATTACTTAGAATATCTCAAACTATATTTTATGAAATTCCTGAAAATCCAATAAAATCTCGTAAATCCCTTGAAATCCCTTAAGTCGTTAAAATAACTTAATATCCTATGAAATATCGTAAAATTCTTTAAAATTTCATAAAATTCCTCGAAATACCGTAAAATCACTTAATATTTCTAAAATCTCAATAAATTTCGTAAAACCCTTTTAAATTTCTTAACATTATTCAAGATTCCATGAAATCTCATTAAATCTTTTAAAATACCTTAAAATTTAATGAAATTTCGTAAAATTCCTAAAAATCTCTTAAAAGTTTCTCAAATTACTTAAAATTCCACAAAATATATAGTCAAATCCCTTAAAATTACTTTATAATCCCGTAAAATTTCATAATTCTGATGGTACTTGATCTGTAAATATACGAATACATATATATTAAAAATATTAATATATTAAAAACTGATATAAAAAAAACATGAAAAGTTTACTCTAAGTTCACCAACCTTAGGTATATATTTTGAAATATTTTTTTGCTTGACTAATAATTTATTTTTAACATAAAAATAATTATTTTCATCACTTTAAATTACTTTCTATGCTTTCTATATCTTTATATAACCTTTTTATTAGTAATCGTTTTGACAACGAAAATAATCTGAAGATAGTTTTCAAATTCGTTATATTCACAAAATTTGCGCAGTTTCTAAACCAATCAGGTTTTCGACAACAATGTGTTCGATATATTGGTAACATCTCTTTTTTAAGATAGAAAATATAATAATATATATTATAATTATATATATAATATATAATATATCTTCATTGCCCACATACTCTGAGTATATAAAATTTATTATCCATTATTATTATTTATTTTTTGCCCCACACCCTTTCAATAAACATAATAATAAAAGAAGTTATCAAATAAAGATATTTAAGAATAAATAAATGATAAATAAAAATAAAAGATAAATATTTTTGGTCGTAGGGGAATTTAATTTCAACAAGGCAATATAATATATATGCCACAGTACAACGTTTTGGAACGAGAGACATTGATTAAATTTCATAACGGATATCCGGGAGTCTAGGCTCGAGTCTGAAGGTGGCGCCGAAGGCAGCTTTTCGATCTGATTCTAACAAGATTAACAAAATAATAAATTAATCTTCGCTAATAGCTTCCTTAATTTATTTTCGGAAAAGATGTATTATCGTGACGTAATAAAAAAGCAAGGAAGCAATTTTACTTGATGAGTTTCTTAATTCAAGGTTACCTGACGCGCTAATTAAAGGTTACTGAGTTGAGTGAGGAATGAAGTAAGAGAAAAAAATATAAAACGAAGATACGTAAAGAGGTTTACTTATAATTTCCTTTAAAATTATAATTTTATTTTAATTCTATCTCAGGGCCGCATTTACTATAGGGACCATTGGGGCTATGGCCCCAGGGCCCCTCACCAATTAGGGGGCATATCGTTTTACTTGAGTATCCGTGTTTATATCCAGAAAATTTTAGGGCCCCCACCAAATGCTGGTCCCAGGACCCCCACAAACCTAAATACGGCCCTGCCTATCTGAAATATTTATCAAAAATCAGAATCTATTCTGAATTGCTTAAAAAATAATAAATGTTGATTTTGCACCATGTGAAAATTTAATTTGCTTGCTGAGTAAATTAAATTTATTACTGTAGTTTTTTCTCGGCGTATTTTCGAAATAAAAACTGTAAATGCGTTTTCAAGCAGAGAATTCTAATCCGTAAGCAACTTCCAACCTTCCTAATTAAATGGAACGACACGTGCGTTCATCCTAACGACTTCAATTAAATCCTTTCGAAATTAGGAGGTCAATGTCAATAGGAATCAGTGCTAATGGAAAACATTTAACAACAGTCCTCGAAGAAGATTAAAAATAAAAAAAAAACCATACGTTAAATTCCATTCCAACCACATGAAAGTGAAATTTAATCAACTTTCGAGGAATTAGCAAATATCACGATAAAAGAATTAAACATTAATTATGAAAATTAGTTTTTAATATAACATAGCATAATGAAATGCAATTAAATGTGATTATTTATATATTACGTGAAACTTAAATTAATTAAATTGATCGATAAAATTAGTAATAAGAGGAAAATCAGATTTAGTAAAATTAATCAAAATTCAATTAATGAGACTCGAAATACACGAAATTTAACCAGATTTATATAAGCTCGCATTAGCGAGAATGAATATTAACAAAATTAAATCACGCATTTAATGAATCAATCTCAATCTTTTAAGTTTCAAATTTAATAAATTCATTTATGCTTTTAGTGAAAAATAAAATTGATTTTTCAAGAAATTTCTAACAAATAAGTATTTTACGAGTTTATAAAGTCGGGGAGTTTAATTAAAAAGTCCTGAAAGAAATTACACATCTTTCAAAGAACATAAAGGATAGTTTTAAAGGCAAAATAAGATAAAATAATTCTTTTTCCTACCTAGTGAAAGTTCCATGAACATCAGTGGCAGGCCGGCGATAATAAGCATTATCGTGAATGGAATGAGAAAAGCACCTCCTCCATTTGAATAACAGAGATAAGGAAAGCGCCACACATTTCCAAGACCTACGCTGTAACCCAGAAGAGACAAAAGGAAGTCGAATTTCCCAGTCCAGGTGCCACGTTCTGGATGCTCGTCCTCGCCACCCTGAAGAGGTGCTTGGCTATTCGCCACGGAGTACTTGTCCTCATTCTGTAACGTGCCAAAAAATTGTTTTCCAACTCACTAATCGAATTTATATTTTGCTTTCTCCTGACCTTCCCTTTTTCTACGTTTTATTCATTCATTCATGAAAACTCAGTTGGCTCTTAAATTCCACTTTAATATCACTTTAATATCACTTTTAAGGGGCTATGCTAGTTTCTCATTTTCAAAAAATCGATTTTTTTTTCCACAGCTAATCATCCTAAAAATAAGTATCCAAAATTTTTAATTGATATCTCCAATAGTTTTTAAATGGGAGCACTTTAAGGGGCTATGCTAGTTTCTCGGGTGAAAAAAACAGCAATATTTGAAGATTAAAAAAAAAACTACACGTTTAATCTTTCTAAAATTTTTCCAGTATATGGTACATATCTCCACGTATTTATCATAAAATTTTCGTTAAAAAATATTCATTGGAAGCGGAGATACAAGGCGATCTGCAAAGGTCCTTTAAAAAAAGTTGAAAACTTTAAACGCGTTTTTCTCAAAAACTAATCGAAAACTAAATCATCCGATCGACTTCAAATTTTCATACAATCTTTATTATATGTTTTTACAGAGGATGGACTTCTAACTTTTTGTTATATAAAAAATTACAACTTTTATAAACAAAAAACGAGCGTTTTTTTTAAGCAAAATTTGAACTTTTTTCAGAACTATGCCATTTTTATAATTTTTAATATTTTCAAAAGCTAGAAGTCCATCCTCTAGAGAAACAATGAATATTTTTTGACAAAAATTTTATGATAAATACGTGAAGATATGTAAAATATACTAGAAATTTTTTAGAAAGATTAAACGTGTAGTTTTTTTTTTAAATCTTCAACAATTGTTGTTTTTTTCACCCGAGAAACTAACATAGCCCCTTAATATTATCTATAATCAGTGCAATCAAATGCTAATTTACTAGTCTTTCAAGTAAATAATTAATAATTGATACCTTCAAGAGAGGAGAAATTCCTTCATTGGAATTTATTTATATAAAATAATTTTGTCTTCAAGTTTGTCACAATTTTCTTTCACTGAACTATCGAAACTTTATGTTTATTTTATTTTATTAAGTGATGGTGGAAAAATTGAAAAAGGAGTGAAAAAACAGTTTTAGATAATTGAGTATGAAAAGAGGGTTGATAAAAGAGGATTGGAAAAAGCAGAAAAAGTATTTACAATATTTAGAACATTAACTTACCTCCCAGGAATCTAGGTAGGGACGAATCCGAGGTGAAGAATCTTCCATTCTCTCTTCTTGGAGGCTGCGCCTACTTTTTGGCGAAGTACCTCCCAGATCACTGATCTCTTCTTCTTTTCATGATTGCTCTTTTCAAAATCTCTTATTTTCTATGAAGAACGATGAATATCGATCAACTAAAGTCCATTGATGAGTAAAAACGATTTTTCTCTAAATTGGTGTAAATTCCCTAATTTGGATGTTCCGAAATTTCTTTCTCGTGATTTCATCTCTTCCGTCGTTGAATTATACAGAATGTCGGTGTTGACACATTTACGCAGGGACTGAAATCAATTTGCATTTTTTCTATAGCAGATTTTTCTACGAAGGCTAATTGTAAAATCGATAAAAGGCGAATACTTCGGACAATTTATTATTCTCTTTATTACTCTGGATTCGAAATCATTCATTTTGTTTGAAATTTAATTTTGGATGATGGAATTTAAATTGTAAACTCAATCGTTGAATTTTCAACCCACAAAGATTATTTTTACGTTATTGGCTGAAATAAAAACAGTAATAGTAATAATAATAATAATAATAAAATGATATTATTGCACATCATTTTTTATTAACCATCAACTCAGGATCTACAAAAACACATTAGAGTCCACTCACAAAATCCCAAGCATTTAGGGGTTCGAGTTTATCCTCTCCAATCCTCGGCTCAAATAAACATTACTTTAGCCTACTATTTTCGACACTATAGAGATTTATGAGAAACCTTCGCTTCCCTTTCGTAATCTAAAAAAACTGTTCTGTTAGACATTAGCTTTTTCTCGTTGTAAAAATCTAATAATGTTAACTTACATTCAGATTTAAAGTGGATGGATAATTTGCAGGGGTTGTAGCAACCCCTAAATATAACGCGATTGATCTCAAACTTCTCGGAATATTTATCTTACGTAACACTCTCCAACCGGGAGCTGGGAGTTGAACAAATGAAGACATAAAAACTCTTGCTTATTCAAAACACTGCTTGTTTCAAAGAACAGCAAATATTCAAGAAGATTTTTTCCGCTTTTTCGTGTTAAAACAAATCAAATTTTATCTAAGGGGCAATTTCAATTTCAAGGTCAGGGCGCGTAACGTCCAAATTTTATAATATTCCCTCGTCTTACTGAAAACCCACCCACATGTCCTTCACCTCTCTACCCTTGAACCTCCTGTCTCTATTATTTCTCAATTCTCCCAGCTTCCTTCCATTCAAAAAATCCCTTTATTATTATTTTCCAAGCACCTTTTCAATTTTCCTCTCTATTACTCATCCTCCACGCAGCAGTTCAGATCAGCTGTCGGTGCCAAGGTCTAAGGTCACGTCAAATGGAGAACCTTGGCAAACCAGAAACCGAACCAAAAAATAGGCCCACAACCGTCAAGTGTTTCGACTCGAGAAAAATTGCACAACCTTCGAAGATCCGAACCTTATTAATCTCGACTTTTATAAGCACTTGAAAAAACTCGGAAAAAGCATGAACTCCCGATTTGTAAAATTCGATAGAGGCTCTTTTATTGTGGTTAATTTATTTTTGATAAGTGGACGAATTAAAAAAATGGATTTTTCTTTCGGAGAGAAAAGAAGGATGCACTTTTATTTGGAGAAATAAAACCAACCGGTGTAAAGCTGCAATCCACAGCGTCGAGTATGTAACGTGCAAAAAACGCGACTCGCACCCGGTCAGCTAGCCAGCTTGCTTATGGGAGCTTTCGCCTTGCCAACGAGTAACCAGCTCCCCTTGTGGTGCCTGAAACTAGACGATTCGATCGATATTACTGCTCCTGCGAAACCTTGCATTCTCCTCCCCCGTCTCTTGCTTTCCAACCCTCATCCCTCATCCCTCAACCCTCTCACACCCCCTGAACTTCTCCCCACGCCATTCTGCACCTCACCTCACAGTTTTTCTTCTACCGGCTTCCTGCATCCTACCCACGCGTCCCTGCCATTGATGTCACTCATTGAACGGACTGTAGCCCTGGCGGAAGGTTCGGATTGAAATTCATTCCGAACCAATCCGAAAGCTTCCGAATCATTCCGG
>CAJFCP010000162.1:576116-592856 GCA_904066005.1 Synergus itoensis | reverse complement strand
CAAAAACCTATGTATGTATCTTTCTGGATTTTTTATCGGATTTTTTGCAGTTTGACCTTCAAATGACCTTAAACCTGATATGCTGGAGGTCAACGGACCTCGGATTCAAAATCAGCGACCCCAAAAACCTATGTATGTATCTTTCTGGATTTTTTATCGGATTTTTTGTAGTTTGACCTTCAAATGACCTTGAACCTGATATACTGGAGGTCAACGGACCTCGGATTCGAAATCAGCGACACCAAAAACCTACGCATGCATTTTTCTGGATTTTTAATCGGATTTTTTGCAGTTTGACCTTCAAATGACCTTGATCCTGATATGATGGAGGTCAACGGATCTCGGATTCGAATTCAGCGACCCCAAAAACCTATATATGTATTTTTCCTGATTTTTTTTTAATTGGGGTTTTTCCCAAAAAATACTGCACAGAAGAGGTGAAGTTTTCATTTTTTAAGGGGTGCTCAGGGTGAATGGGGGGTGAGGGTTGTTGAGGGTTTAGGATGGAATTGACTTCTTACTGTTAGTAGATACTGTATGAATTTTTTCGAATTTTTTGGGCCAAAAACCTGCCTTAGAGACCCCTCCCCCTTTCAATAAGATCTTTTTTTTTGTCTAACTTGTTAAAACTAAAAAAAAAAGATCGACTTCGACCGGGGTTCGAACCCCGGCTGAGATAGATTTTTTTCGTTTTCAAAAAATTGGAACAAGTAAACGAAATCAAGTTAAAGTCTTGTCGAAGATGAGATACAAAGATATTATTTCTTATTATAATTTTGAATAACTCAAATTTCGTATTATTAATCTACTTTCAGATAATTTAGAATCATTTGCTTATCACTGTAGGGATGTTAAAAGAAATTAGGTTCGTGGAATGTAGGCATTTATGGCAGAATTTTATCCGCGTTCTGATAACGATTTCAGAGAGCGTGGGTTTTCGTTCAGTTCATATGAAGAGACCCTCGTTAGTTTACGGATATCGAAAACTGAGGTACTAATTTTCCTATACATAGAATCTAAAATTTTATCCTGAAATTGTCTAAATTAAAGAAAAATTCTCCTACTTTGCTACTGACAAAAGAAATAAAAAATTAGTTGAAAAATCAGCTTCCCCTTATTGAAGTGAAGTTTAAGAATAAAAATCGAATAATAGAAATTCAAGTTGATTGTTAGCAATTCAAATAAAAGTCTAGCAACTCAAATTAAATTCTAGTAAATGGAACAAAAAATGTTAAAGTAATTTTGAGGTCAGAAAAGAGAATATTTCACTAACTATAGTGGTGACATTGATCCAAGGTAAGCTTTCCAAAAGCTCCACCTTCATCATTTAACTACTTTTGGGTTGAATATATCTTTCGCTCGATGTCCCAAATAGTGCCGTGGGTCTATAAAGTCGACTATCAAGAGCCTCAAGATATTGCCGCTTAATAACGATGGAACACATTCGAGGCTCAAGGGCCAATATCAGTCTTATCAGCGATTCTTGATAAAATCTTCGATTATCCAACATCTTGAGAAACTAATATTCTGTTGTCGCTTGTTTCTAAGACATCAAGGTTTAATACAACAAAGATTTTCCTCAGAATTAAAAAATTCGCTTTACACACTGTCTTTTATTGACAAACGTATTTTACTAGTACATATGTACACGTTTCGTCCTCTTATTATGTACATTTAAAATACTTTACAGAAAAGAAAATTTCGACTAGCGAAAACTTTTCATTTTAGAATTTCTTCTTTTTTCAGAAATCTTAATCTAGAAGTTTTCCAAGACTAAGAATCAGAAATTTAATTCACAACTATTAGGAATTAATAACTAGTCGGTAATCAACTATACGATACTAAATACATTTCTTTTTTTTATTCACTACTATTCCGTTGTTTAGAAAATATTATTGTAAATTATGACCAAAAGAAATCGTTCAAACTAAACGTTCATGAACTGCCGAGGTCATAAATCTACAACTAATCGCTCTAAGTTATGTGAGATCTCATTTATTTATCGTCAAAACAAACTTCAAATATCGTAGGAAATAATAAATAAGTAGTTATATTTATTATTCTTACGAATTTAGTAATTCATTGTATTTATAAATAATATGATTCAATGCTCTCTCGATCTGTCAATATAAATAATTCTCAAACCTAAAAAATTGGCTATTCGAGAAATTTAATTTCACCTAAGACCTTTTCATCTCTGAGTGTAACATTTGTCAATCTGAAAATTGTCTCTAAACTGAAATAGAAGGGAAAAAGTCAGCAAGATGAAGTCACAAAAAAATTAAGGCCTACTTATTTCTAACCCACACTTACAAATAAACACATCTTCTCATTTCCTTCTGCACCCCATACAAAATCGACTATTATTATACTCAGGAATGTGATTGCTTTCACGTTCACAAACGAAATCACTTATTCAAACTTTTGTTTGAATTTCGTCTTGAAAATCACAGGTATTAAGGACAAAAGCGCAAATACACAGAGAATAATAACACTAGTCCAGGACCAAGCGTCGCTGGAAGAAGTCAATGTATGTAAAGTTTTTCCAGCTTGAATTGCTACAAAAGAAGGTGGAGCTACACCGAAAAATGTACCGACGATGAATGGTATTATCGGCATTCCTAAGACTGGACTAGCGAGATTTATAAACCAGTTTGGAAAAATTGGTGTAATTCTTAGGAAAAGCATATAGCTTAGGAAATTCCTCTTGTGCTTGGCTACTTCGATCGCCCATCCCTTCGCCTTTTCAGGAAAATACTTGTAGAGGAGTCTTCTGCCCAATAAAGACGAGAGAAGGTAACATAGTGATGCTCCCACGGCGCTGCAGGTACAAACGAGTAATAAAGCTAGTGAGAAAGGGAATAAAAATCCCGAGAGTATAGAGAGAAATATTGATCCTGGAATTGCGAATGTTTGTAAACTGAAAAAAAATATGTAAGGAAAATGACAGAAGTGTTTAACTAGATAAAATAGGAAGAAATACTTTGTACCATTTCTTTACGTTTATCTAGATTAGAAAATATTCTCTTTTGAAATTAAAAGGATACAATATGTATGTAATGAAGAGTCCAGCCAGTACTTGAAAATAATATAAATCTTTGTAACGTTCCAGAACTCCGCCAAGATTTTTAGCATCTTCAATATGAAATGGCAGTTTTATGTGCTTCTTTTCATCTCTGAAATATTAGAAATATTAGAACAGAGCTATTTTACCTAAATTTGGTGTAAACATTAATGAAATTATTAAAAGAAATCCATTAAATTAGTTTAATAACTTACTCATTTAAATCTGGAAAACTCATGTATACGTAAAATAATGAGGATAAAGAGATCAGAAAGACGAGGCTCACTGTCATAATAGCTCTTTGTGTAGAAATCTCATTTTCCTTCTTCTTTGTCGATACTGTAAACCATAAACAATAAAAATATTCCGTGTTTTTTAAATACATCACGTCATTTTAAAATAAGTACTTTTTAAACCGTCAAAAGGATTTAAAAAATGATTATTTCAAACGTCAAAAACATATTTTCTCATTCAAATTTTGTAAATAAATAGAAATTTGATTGGTACACGTGTTCAACTCCAGGGGAAAGTTTCCTTTCCTCTGCATGAATAAAACGAATAAAACAACTCATCACATGGATAAAAATATTTTTAACTATCAAAAAGTAAGGTGTTACGTAAAATAGTAAAATGTATCCAAAAAGAATTGATAAATTAAATTATAGGCCTTATAGACGAAATATATACAATTGTCAAAAATTATAGGTTAAGTTAAATTCAAATCAGCTGACTTATAATCCTTATAATTATAAAATAATTAAGATAATTGAATTAATGAGTTCTTTATGCCAATTCTATTTTAGGGCTTGATCGCCTTGTTCACAGGAAGAACCAATTATTCCATTTTTTGAGAAAACACTCTTTGTTTGAAAAAAAAAGTATTTAAATTTACTTGATTAAAATAATGAAAATATTAAAAATTGTTCATTTTTTAATAATTTACCTGAATTCGATGATGGAATTTTCAAACTCATCTCTCATGTGAAGTTAAAAATGCACTATTCTTAGAAAATTTTCCTGAATTGAAGGATTGGAGCAAAATCACGCGATATGCTGTCAAAATGTAATGTGAAACATATCCGCAAGTCAAAGTGGCGGCGCCACTTTCGCTCGCATTTGCGCGCGAATTTAGAATTTACCCGCAAATTTTAATTTGAATTTTTTGAGACTAAACCTTTATATTTGAAAACTAAAAGTACCAAGAGTTTAGACTTTATTCAAACTTAGAATAACGGATATTTTATAAATTATGAATGTTTTAATATATGAAATTTCATATTAAATTTATATTGATTTATATTTAAAAATATTTGAAATAGAGAGTTTATAAATAATATTTTGCTAATAAAGAGATTTCGAAATTTTCCAAAGACAAGAAAGACGAAAAGATGATTACATACTTGGTAGAAAAATCATTTAGACTATTTTTTCACGCAAGTATGAAATCTTGAAAATTTTTCTCTATTTTTCACAATTTATTGTCGCCATCGTCTATCAGCGTTTCGTAACGAGATGACAATTCAACTCTTATTTCTTGCAATTAACGTGCCCGTTCAACTTTGACCTCGTGAACTCAATAGTATTATAGTGTATCCCTCGAAGACTGCCAGACGTTCTATTTGATAAATATAAAAGCAGAAAAAAGAGGAAAAAACTAGAGTGGAAATTTTAATTTTTCAAACTTTATTCGTATCATCAATTCTAATATTACAATATAAATTTTTAATTGAAATATTCACATAAAAGGAATCTAAAAACAGAAATGAAATTCTAGAGACGTACTTTGATCTATTCTTGCAAATTTAAATTATTTAAAAGAATTATTTCACAATTTATTTTGTTAATTATATAACATTGTTTTTAGGTCCCTTTTTAAATCACGATCCACATACAATATAATTTTATTTCCTATTTACATTATTTAAAATACACTTTTTATTCGCTTAGAATTTAATTAACCACAATATTATAACAATAACAAAGCACAAAATAATTTATGATCTTTCAAATCATTTTTCGATCGATTATTAATTAATTAAAATAAATCATTTAAAATATTCTATCAGTATCTTATTATGATAAATAATCTATTTCCATTAACAAACTGTACACATTTTTATTTTAAAACAGCAAGCAATGGGAGCAGAAAAAATTAATCTTAAAAATTAGAAAATATTTTCTTATCGAAAATGATTATTGAGAATGTCAAAATATTTGAATCAAATCAATTCAAAGAAGAATACTCAAGATTTATTAAAAATTAAAAGAAAATGTATTTCAATTTTCTATAAAAAAATTGAGCAAACTGTTTCAGTAAGTACAACGTTTTATTTAGATATTGTTAGTTTCCTGACTTTTTAGAATTTTTTTTATCTTTTCAATAATTAGAAAAATCCTATCATTAAAGCAGTACACTATTATTAAACATTTTTGTCATTTTCCTTTCAGGAAAAATATATTTAGATTTGAGAAGGTAATCTAGAATTATTATTCTTATTTTTATTTGTTATTTCTTTAAATTTAAGATTTTCCTCTTTTATTTTTTGAGTAAAGATTAATGAAAAAATTGCAAAGATATTTTACTCAAACAATAAACCAAGAATATTACATGAGCACTACGAATCTTTCCTAAATATAAAAAGTACTTTTATGATATACTCTTAACTAATAAACCCACTCTTCAAGATTACTATGTCAACATTATTATCTATTTATTATTGACTAAGGACAGCTTTTGATAATGCTTAATTATTCATAAAATAAATTTTAATCTAAAAAAAGAATTTCAAACAAAAACTACATCTTTCGGACAGTAGAGAAATATTCGGACATTGTCCAAAGGATGTTGCTTTTCTTAAACATGTACGTTTATTTTTTATTTTCGGGAAGTTAATAATATTTTAATACTTTTTGTGTAAAGTTCAGAACGAAAATATATCAAATCATAATAATTGTTCAATAACATGGGGAGATATGTTTTCGTTTAAATTTAAATCCAACGCAACACCCTTAAGGGATTAGGTCGAAGTTTCACACGTTTAGTCTGACGAAGTTTTTTTATTTTTTTATTTTTCATATTTATTAGATTAAGAATATAAAACTAAAAGAATTCCAAAAAATATTTTTTATTTTTATTAATTTACTAACAGAAATTTACCCGGAATTGCCTGGGATTTAAAAAGGTTTTAAGTGACAAAGAAATTCCAAGATATTTTAAGGAATTTCATTTAATTCTAAGGAATTTCAAAGAATTTTAAGGGATTTCAAGAGACTTTAAGCAACTTTAAAGGATTTTCAAAAAATTTTAAAACGATTTAAGGATATTCAAGAGTTTTCGCAAGATTTCAAGACATCAGGCACGTACCCAGGGGGGGCTGCTCCCCCCCGAAATTTCAGAAAGTTCAATTTTTTGTAAATTTTTACATATGATATTCTGAAGAATAACAAGATATGCACAAAGAACCAACCAATACAAAAATTTTACTATTTTTTTCATTCAGCAAAACATTTGTGCTATATGTATAAACAATTATCGATATTCGATGATATTACTTTTGAATCTGCCCCCCCCCCCCCCGAAACAAAATCCTAGATACGCGCCTGCAAGACATTTTAATTTAAGGGATTTAATCAGATTTTAAGTGACTTTAAGGAATTTCAAAAAATTGATTCTAATGCCGACAAAATCCAATGAAATCCCATAAAATATTTTAAAATTATTTGAAATTTTTTTAATATTCCTTAAATTTCTTAAAATTGTTTGAAATATTTCAAAATTCCATGGAATTCATTAAAATCCCTTAAAATATCTTGAAATCTCGTAAAATTACAAATTTCTTAGTTTCTTAAATTCCTGAAAATGACACGAAATCTCATAAGATTCTTCAATATTTCTGGAAATCCCAATTTGAAAAAAAATCCTTGAAATCCTGAAAAAATCCTCAAAATTACTTAAAATCCTTTGCAATTCTTTAAAACCTCTTTAAAATTCCTTTAAATTTTAAGAAATCTCTTAAAATTCCGAACAATGCTGGGTAAATGTGGGCCAGTAAATGAATAAAAATTTTGGGCTTTGGAAACTTTGGAAACATTTTTTTAAAAATATTTTTATTCCAATGAATATAAAAATAAAAAATCGTCAGACTAGACGTCTAAAACTTCACTCCAATCCTCAAGGCTGTTGAACCCAAATGTTAAGCTCAAAATTCCATTCTCTATTTTACTCAACGAAAATTATATATAAATATTTTCTCGCTCTGTAGCACTAATCTTTTTACAAATATAAGACTGCATACAGAGCGAAAAAATATTTAGTTTCGATACTTTTTGCATAAAACGAAGAATTCAAAATCTGACTTCAAAATTCAATATTTTTATTTTATTTCAAAAATATTTGAAATAGATATTTTATTACTCTGTGCCCATAATTCTGGTTAAAAATTGATTAATTATACAGAGGGAAAAAATTCCAATTTTAATATTTGTTAAGTAAAATGAAGAAATCGAATTTTTAGATTAGAACTTGGCTCTTCTTAGGCTAACTTCTTAAGATACAAATTGATGGAAAAGATAAGCAGAAGGCACCCTGATTGGAATCAATCTTGTGTCTCCGGAGTCCTCCTTAACTATGTAATATTCACGTCCATTAATGTTGAACTTCTTGTTATATCGATGATCCTGAACCGTCTGATAAAAGGGTGGTGGGCTCCTTTTGAAGACGTCTCGAGGAGTACCCGGAGGGCTGTACGAGGGTGACGTAGACGTCTTGATTTTCCGCCCGAAGAGATAGATGCAGGTGTCTTTATTACAGCAAAATCTCTGGATGCATGCCAAGATCCCCTCCAGAACCAAAACACATCCCGCTGAGCTGTAACCGCATCCGACAATTTTGAACATCAGCTGCAGATCGGCTACCCGCAGTCGCTTTTCCTTTGTCGGAAGATCCTCAGGGCAAAAAATTACAGAGGGAACATCTTCCCTCTTCATGTGCTTGATGAGGCCATTTTCGACCATGTTTAGTATTCTGAAAATTAAATCGAACTTTTCGTTAACAATATTTCATCGTCATCATTTCTCAGGTGTCCTCTCGAATATTTTTCCAGGATGTAGAGCATTTTTGTAACTGAAAAAGAAGATTTAATGATACTTTTAGTAATGACAGCAGATCATGAATGTTAAGCACCTGTAGGCGCGGCTAGCATTCGGATGGGTAACCATTTGAGAAAAATAAATAAATAATACAAAAATGAATTATGGATTTATTCAGCACGGCTGCTCTTCCAATCTTCTCTCAGCTGAAAATAAACTGCAAAGTTAAAAAAAAATTTTGGAACTTGAATTGAGTTCGTATTTTAAGAATTTCATCTTTTTTTTTTTGTAGACAAAATTCTGGTTTTAAGGGTGTTGGAACCAAGCTCTAATCTAAAAATTCGATTTCTTCATTTTACTCAACAAATATTAAATTTTGAAGTTAGATTTTTAATTCTTCGTTTTATGCAAAAAGTATCGAAATTAAATATTTTTTCGCTCTGAACAGTTTTATATTTGAAAAAAGATTATCGCTACAGAGCAAAAAAATATTTATCTATAATTTACGTTGAATAAAATGGAGAATGGAATTTTTAGCTTAACACTTGGGTCCAACGCCCTTAATTGTGAAAATTATAAGCATCTTACTCGTCGTCGATTATTTTGAGGATTGTTGAGTTGTTTTGGAAAGCAAAACCTCTTTCCATCATGAAGACTGGTTTGGGTGCAACAATGTGGGTACATCGCTTTGTTTCGGGAACTCCTCTCCTTGTCTTATTTCGAAAGTCTTCGTAGACTAGCATCCATGCCAATTGTCTCTCAGTTACAAAAACCTTTCCTGGAAATAAAATATCGAAAGTTCCTGAAAAGGAATAAAATGTTGTTCAGTTTAGTAAATTGCTTTATACATTTTTGCACACCATTTTGCACACTATTTTGCACACTATTTTTGAACACCATTTTTTGAACACCAGTTTCACGCTCAATTTCTGTTTGAAAATAAAAAAATTTTTCCACACGATAGTTGTAATTTTCAGTTTGTCAAAGTATTAATAAAAATGGAGAAATACTCACTTGTAGTATGGATTTTCTTTAGAAGAGTCTCCCCAGATATCCAGTAATCAGTGATGAACTCGCCGTACCCCCATTTGGCGGCATTTTTCATATTCGCAAAAGCTTTGTAATTCTAAAAATTAATTATAATGATCAATTTTTGCAAAAATATTAATGAAAAGAAAATATAAAAGAATTCTTCATACGTTTTCTATTGCACTATCGACAGCTCGACCTTTCATTGCAAACCAATTGTAGCCATAAGCCACGTCGTCGATTGTATTGATGCCTAACTTGTAATACGACAAGGTCAAAAAAGCTGTCAGATTCGCTGTATAAAATGATGATAGAATCGTCACGAAGACCCACCAGGATGCGAAGAGGAACCTTGTGCAGTCTAAAAATATAATGCAAGCTTAAACTAAATTATTTTTACAACAGAGGCACAAAAAACGGCCGATTTCAATCCTGTGTTTAAAAAAATATCGTATGAACCACGGGGGAGGGACTTTTTTTTACTAGTGTGATAAAACACTCCGGGCGTAATATCCCTGGCGGAAGGTTCGAATTGAAATTTATTCCGAACCAATCCGAAAGCTTCCGAATCATTCCGGAATTTGTGTCCGAACCAAACAGTTTCATTCCGATCTAATCCAAAGGAAGTTTTCAATCCGAATTAATCCGAAGCCCATTCAAAACCTATCCGAAGATTTAATCCGACTGAATCCGAATCAATCCGGTCAATCCAAATTAATCCGACTTAATCCGAACTTTTAATCCGAATGAATCCGATTTAATCCGGTCTATCCGAACCAATCCGAATGAATCCGAATTTTTCGGATTCATTCGGATACACCGGATTAAATCGGATTCATTCGGATTCGTTCGGATTGACCGGATTCATTCGGATTGAAAGTTCGGATTAATTCTGACTCATTCGGATTGACGGATTGATTCGGATTCAGTCGGATTAAATGTTGGGATAGATTTTGAATGGGATTCGGATTAATTCGGATTGAAAACTTCCTTCGGATTAGATCGGAATGAAACTGTTTGGTTCGGACACAAATTCCGGAATGATTCGGATTGATTCGGAATGCATTTCTATCCGAAGCTTTCGCTAGGGATATTATTATTCAGGAAAACATGTTTTTATTCTATTTTGTAAATATTACAAAAAATTTTGTAAAAATTTCACGAAAACCTTCGAAATCCTTTAAAATTCGTTAAGATTTCTTCAAACTCTCAGAAACCTCTTAAAATCCATTGAAAATCCACAAAAACAATTAAAATCATGAAATCTTATCAAATTCCATGAAATCCTTCAAAATTATAAAAAAACCTTTTAAAAATTAGAAACATCTCATAAAATCCTTTAACATTTTACGACAACCTTCAAGATCCTTTTAAATTCTACAAAATCTTTTAAAAATCAGAAAATCCCTGCAAATTATTCGAAATCTCATAAAATTTCACAAAATTCTTAAAAATCCCATAAAATATTTTTAAAATTATTAAAATCTCTTGCATTCTTTTAAAATTCCTGGAAACTTTTTGACGAAATTTAAAATTCTCTTAAAAATCTCTTAAAACACCCAGAAACCTTTTCAAATCACTTAAAAATTCACGAAAACCTTCCAAATAGATTAAAATTCGTTAAAATCTCTTAAAGTTCTTAGAAACCTCAGAATATTCCTCAAAATTTTAAAACATTTCAAATCCCTTAAAATTCCCTTTGAAAAATCTCTTAAAATTTCATGAATTCCGCTCAAATTCCGAAAAATATCCTGAAATACTTTAAAATTCGACGAAATCTTTTAGAAATCCTAAAAATCTTTAAAACTTCGTAAAAATCACTTAAAAATTGTCAAAATCCATTAAAATTCCTAGAAATATTTTGAAACTCTCTAAAAAAGATGATGTAACGAAATATCTCTAAAATCTCGCATAAATTTGATTATTGTTTCAAATCTGCTCTCTAAATTTGAATCAGTGAAATTTTATTGGTTTTTGAATGACTTGATGTTGTAAGAAGGAAAATAAATAATCGTGCGCGTAGCGCACGTGTTGATTTGCTAGTTAAATTAAATTTAAATTAAATTTGTAATTAATTTTTAAAATCAAACCTCCGTGAGGTGCCCGTGTCGTTCCTTGTTTAAACAAAGCACCATAAACGAACCACATGCAGCGTGGGAAGGTGTACCTCCACATTTCATCGTCTTTTACAAAGAAGTGGCTAGATAAAATAAATATTAAAATTATAATGTGATAAATGTATTTTTATTTAAATAAAATAAATTTAATTAATTAATTAATTAAATTAATTATTTAATTAAATTTAAATTTAATTTTCATTTAAATAAAAATTAAAGTACCGAAGCTGAATCGAGAGCCATATCAATGGGCCTATGATGCAAAGACACGTTATGATTGAGTACCAAACTTGGGGGCTAAAAGGGGCAAAAAGCCCCGCTCCTGATGACGATCCCAGTGGTCTTTTTAGTAAAAAGGTCATTTCCATTTCGTCTATTGCTGAAGTATAATTGACGATTTTTCTCAGTTTTGGCATTATTGGCAAAAATGCAACTGCCATGTCCACTTGCTATAGTCGGTTCAAAAAATTAATAAATTTCTTATTATAAATTCAAAGTAGAAGATTTTTAAATATAATAAAAAATTTATTTTCCAGAAAACCGATATGATTGATTTGATATTAATGTCGTGAATCTTAAAAAAATTTGAATTTAACAATTTTACAATAATTCCATTATTGAAAAAAAGGAAGAGTAAAACACTTTTTATTAATGGATATCTGGGACTAAATATCTTAAAAGAAAAAAAAGAAAACCTTGGGTGAAAAAATCAATAAGATACTCCACTTTTATAAAAAAAGTATAGATGTCAGTAAACAATTTTTTTCAATCAATAAAGTTAATGTACAAAAACGAGGTTGATTCAATTTTCTTTTTTTTTTACTGGATTCCTTTAAGAAAATTTAAATTTAAAATGTAAAAACATTTTAAATTCTTTTTTTGAAATATATTTAAGAAAATATATCTTACATTTTTAACTAGCATGCTCATGATGCCAGTTTCAGCGTTTCCGAGTTCTTGCGATACCGGTGGTACAATTTTGTAAGAAAAGTTCAACTTTGATTTTAACATATTCAAAATTTGAAAAGAATAGCCTATACCATAGAGAACACCATTGCGTTCTCGAATTCCTGAGTAGGGGGGGTCCTGCAGAAATAAAATGGAAAATTTCCAAAATTTAATGAATTTAAAAGTTTGATCTTAAAATTGATCTATTTCTCAATCTATAATTTTTAAAAAATGTTTAATAATTAAATTACGCTTTATTTTTGTACTAATTTTAAAAAAATAAACTCACCTCCCAGCTCGTAATCCGAATTTCAGAAGGCATTTGCTTCATCATGTAAACCGAGGTAATATTTGCCATGACAAATTATTTCATACCAAAAAAGTATTCCCAACCCCCTCTCATTTTATTCAGTTAATTCTTCTTCTCGGTCCTCATCACTCGATCACAATTTTCTTCCAATTCACAATTCACAATTATAAAGTCCAGAAACGCTTGAAAATTGTTTTTCGCACTTTCTCTTCTTAAAATTTTTAAACCTTTTCATACTGTCAGTTTGTTTCAGAAAACGAATAAAAAAAGAAAAATTACAAAAGATTTTGGATGAATTTAAGAGAATGCAATAATATAAAGAAAAGCAGTAACAATAGTTTTAAAAATAGTTCAAAGAGTAAACAACGAGGACGAAATTCCGCCCTCCCACCACTTTTTAAAATAAGCTCTTATTTTTGACTTATATTCAAGTCAAAAAATACATAAAATAACCGAATTCCAAAATTTAGGGAACTTCACTTTCCACTTTCTAAATTCTTATTCACTTTGAAAGTAAATCCACGTCAGTTTTCAAAAATTTATATTTATTTTCGACAAACTTATAAATACTTCTCCAACCCTTCAAAAATAAAATTCAGTTAAAATTTTCGAAAGAATCCGCTTTTGGAATCAAAAATCTATTTTTTGAGGTTTTCTTGACAAAAAAGTGAGAAAGGAGTGGGAGGGAAGTTTACAAGTTGAACCCTCACTTGGGTCTGAGGCTCCGAAGCCTCAGGTACCTCTGGTCTGGTTCTATGTGATCTGAGGTAAATCGATACTGACACTTGTTACCATTACGATCCTCCTATCCTGAGTAAAAAAAAGTGGGAAGAAGCACGTGACAATTCAGGGTGTCCCTACGTTCATATACGCTTTCTGCGTATATGAACATTGTAGGTGTGAAGTAAATAAAATTATACTTCTATTGAACTAGATGTCGAACCCATTTACTTTCACCACTTGGAGGAAAAGTTGACCTGTTAGAAGTCCTGGAGAGTGACTGAAGAAAATATTAAAAGAAAAAGAAATATTAAAGTTCTTTTTCCAGGAGGGTAACAAATTATGGCTAATCGTATGAACGAAGTGTGTTACAATCAAACATGGGATATATGTAACGCTCCCACACTTACTGAGAACTTATTCAGTCACATTACTTTGATGACATTTCTTATTTCTTTTGAAGTTGATTGAAACATTGTCATTAATGTCAAATAAAGCTATTTTGAATTTTTTATTAGTTTCTGCTGATGTTATACGAATTCTTCTTTTCTATGTAGCCTACAATTTATAAACATAAAAGTAGCACTGACAATTTTATCTATAGGTATTCGTAACTTCTTTAGTTGCAGGCAAATCGAAGCAATACATCGATCAATTTGCTGAAAACGTAAACTAGAGGCAATTTTATTTTGTGTCTAAAATGTCGGAAGTTATTTAGATTTCTTATCAAAGATAAATGAGGGTCGTAATGTGTGGTAATTATAGTGAATGTTCAAATATTGAGCGTAACATATATAGTCATTAAGGGGTTGCTCAATATGGGGAGAAATCGGTTTTAGAGCTTTGATGGTAATAATGAGTTAATTATATTACTATTTACCCATTTTTGATCAATCTCAAAAAATCAGTATTTAGTAAAGTAAACTTTATAAAATACTGAAATTCAAGTTGAACGATGAATTCAATTTAATTGAAATATAGTAATATCATTAGAATCACTATTTTAGAAATAATTTAATCTTAATCCTCTAAAATCGATTTTAGTAAATTATTTAAGATCTTATCGATATTATTGTGATAAAAATCAAATAATAAATGCAAACACATTGTTACATATCATTTTATGGAAATAAAGCCATTACCATGATAAATAATGGGGTGGATTATCTTCACTAAAGCAAATCGAATATCAGTTACCTCCCTTCAAATTGATATATTATTTGACTCTTTTTTATGAAATTTTAATGATTGTCATATGATACTATCATAGCCAGCTTAGCACGACACAAGGAAAATTTTTAATCCATCGCATCTCAACCCAAAAATGGTAAATTTATAAGAATAGAATTAGTCCACACGGAAACTTATTATATCAATTTTTCCTAAAATGCATTGCAATTTAGAGACAAAACTCATTTTGAGAATTTTAAGGGTGTTGGACCCAAATTTTAAGCTTAAAATTCCATTTTCCATTTTACTCAACAAAAATTGTAAATAAATATTTTTTCGCTCTGTAGCGCTAATCTTTATTCAAATATAAGACTGCGTACAGAGCGAAAAAATATTTAGTTTCGATACTTTTTGTACAAAACGAAGAATTTAAAATCTATCTTCAAAATTAAATATTTTCGTTTCATTTAAAAAATACTTAAATTAGTTAAAAATTGATTAATTCCATTTTTAATATTTGTTAAGTAAAATGAAGAAATCGAATTTTTAGATTGTAACTTGGCTCCAACCCCCTTAACTAGTAAAAATACTTAATTTTATGAAAAATATATCTATGATACTTTAATATAATCTGCTTTAAAGTTTCATATATTTTTTTCTAAAATTTAATATTTTTTTAATAGTAAAAATTCTCAATATGACATTTGTCCCTAAATTGCAACGCAATTTACAGGAAAAACTAATATTACACGTTTCTCGGTGTATATACAATCGTAAATAAACATTATATGTATGAGCATAATACAAAATGAAAAGTGTCTCTTTCGTGCAGGACATCATGATTCGACATACAGATCCAATCGCGCATTTGATCATCTACGGTGCTTACGTTCATGACCTCAAGGGCGTTTTAAGTTAAATAAAACAATCCACATTTGGATGTTTAATCAATTAATAAAATTATAGAGTGAGTCGCAGTTATCCTTTTCCAAGGACTAAAAGCACATCGCTTTCCGTTGGCATGAACAAAACATGAAGCAGATGATTCTTCATCCACTTATACTGACATGATTATAATTATAGGTAATAATCATTCGATTATAATTGATTGGAAAAGAAGTTGAGGTCATTCTCTTGAAGAAAATCCTCATACATTGAATTCGAATATTTATTTTGCATAAATGTCAAGCATGTTTCCCGAATTGCGTATATATATATGTTATTTACATTTGCAAGTATTTTATGTCACTTTGAATTTGCATTGAGGATCAAATAAATGTATTAGAGGAAATAAATATACTGAAGAACTAAATATATTGAAGAAATAAATATATTTCGCAGAAATAAATATATCTACTTCTTTCTTAAATTTAACGTATCGTTTGATTTTCCCCACTTTGATATCTTGTTTTACTTTATTCGCAAACCAGTCTATAAATTGTCGTCTTAATGGATGAGTTCGTATCGAGTTTCGAAATGAGAGAAGAAAGAAAAGTTGTATAATGATAGGCATTTCGTTCGCCTTAAGGGCCACAGTAGCTGGTTAGTTCTTCAATAGAACATGCTTTTACGCAACACTCGTCATGGACACCGCGTGAATATCTTCTAAAACGACCACCGCCAAATCTTCCTATCATGGCATTTGCGCTTTGTCGTGACCTGAATGGATAAAATTCGTCATAGGCAAAAGGGGTGTCATCTATCTCCATTTCTAAAAGAAGAAAATTAATCAATTGCATGAATTAGTTGCAGAAACAATGAAAAGAACCAGTGGCGTAGCAACCGGGGGGGCAGGAGGGGCAGCTGCCCCCCCGTAAATTTGGACGGGGGGGCAATATAGTCATTTTGCCCCCCACTGAAAAACAAGTGATAGTTGTTAAAATAACTAAGATGTTTGTGATGCTTAAATAAAAATGCATTTATATATAATATATACTAGCAAACCAAATATTTATTTAATTTCTTACAACTTCAAGTCATTAAAAAATCAATGAAATTTTGCTGATTCAAATTTAGAGATTATGTTTGAAACAACAATGTATCCGAAATTTTAGGGACATTTCGTTACATCACTTTTTTTAGAGAAATATTTCAAGAGGTTTCTAGGAATTTTAATGGATTTTGACCATTTTCAAGTGATTTTTACGAGTTTCAAGGAATTTTAAGAGATTTCAAAAGGTTTCAGAGAATTTTAAGGGACTTTAAGGAATTTTAAATGCTATAATAAAATTGCCAGGAATTTTACAAGAAGTCAAGAGATTTTAATAATTTTAACGGATTTTCTGATTTTTAAA
>CAJFCP010000162.1:548873-569376 GCA_904066005.1 Synergus itoensis | reverse complement strand
ATTATTATTATTATTATTATTATTATTATTATTATTATTATTATTATTATTATTATTATATTAGAATTAGAATGAACAATAGCCGGTAAATGTATTGACAATCTTCTATTACGGTTTATAAATATTGACAGTATTCTATTATAATACCGTATCAGGGACACGTGAAGAGCAAAACAGATAAATAAAGGCAAAAAAAAGGGGCGAGAAAGCTGCAAGACATATTTAAGTTGTACAATGTACAAGACAAAGTTTTTCTTTTTTATTTGATCTCATTAATTAATTAAGCTGGCTTGACGATAGTGCACACGCGAACTAAGTGAGCAAAACGAAAGCTACTGTGTCTTTGTCAAGCTTCAATTATATCTTCATATCAAGCGTCGCACTCGAGCCATTGCATCAGTAGAAATGGAACGTACCAATCAGACTAGAATATATTAACAACACGCTCTTCCCTATTTAGAATCATCGTTCTAAAAATTGATACACAAAAACTGACATTACCAATTTTACTATGTAATTGGCAATTCTATTGTAATATTTTAATAGAAAGGCCACAATTCTTGCGTGAAAGTTTTGGAATTCTAAATCATTGGATTGAAGTTTCAGACGTCTCTCTGGACGATTTTTTGTCTTCAATTTTTTGTCTCGAAAATATTGAACAACACATTCTTATCGACAATCTAATTGGTTTATGGAAATTGCGCGAATTGTGTGAATTTAAAAACAATCTTTAGATTATTTTCGTTGTATGAAATTTATTGTGATTTTTATAATAGAAATTTTAAAGGATTTTACCAGTTAGTGCAGTTTTATTGAATCTAAAGAAATTTAGAGATTTGGCGCGATTTCACTGGATTTTCAGGAATTTTAAAGTATTTAACTAGATTTCATGAAATTTTAAGTAATTGTAAAGGATTTAATGATATTTTGTGGAATTTTAAGTATGTAATGTTAAAAACTTTTAAAGGATTTCAAAGGATTTTACGACATTTCATTGGATTTTCAGGTATTTTAAGAGATTCAATGAAATTTCATAGGCTTTTGAATAATGTGAAAGAATTTTACTGGATCTTCAATAATTTTAAAGAATTTGACGATACTTTGTTAAATTTTAAGTAATTTTAAATTCTTGGAATCAAAAATCTCACAAAATCCTTTAAAAATCAAAAATATTTTTTGAAATTTTTTTTAATTCTACGAGGAATATTTAGATTTCTTAAAATTATTTTAAAGATGTTAAAATTTCTTTAAATTTTTACAAACTTCTGAAAATTCTTTACAATTCCATGAAAAAATTTAAAATCTCTTAAAATACGTAAAGATCTCTCAAAATTCTTGAAAATCTCTTGAAATTCTATAAAATCCTACAAAATTTTAAGTATGTAATGTTAAGAACTTTTAAAGGATTTTATGATTTCATGGGATTTTGAGTAATTTTAAACGATTTTACGAAATTTAAAGGAATTTTATGAAACTTATTGTTTCAAATTATATTATAAATTGTAATTTAGTTTGCAAACTTCTGATTTTAAAATCCTTTGATTTGAAGTTGTGTATAATCCTTTGTTTTGTTAAAAAATTGTTTCTTGTGGCAGGTTTTCAGTTTCAATTGCTGTTTTAATTTTAATTTATAAAATGTTTTTTTTTTGTTTACTCTAAAATGGCATCAGTAAACAAAAAAACGGTTTCTGCACCTTGATTTATATTTTTTGGACATTATAGACAAGAAAATGGAAACAAAAAAATTCGTCAGAAAAGATATCTGAAACTTCAGTCCAATTCTAAATCCGGGATTTTTTCCGAAATAAAGTTATACCTTATTTTTTTTAATTTAAAAAAATGAATCTAAAGATAGTCTAAATATTTTGCAGACAATAACTATTTTCTATTATTTAAATGAGTGGGATGGAACCATATCCGGAAAAATAGTTGCAACCCCTGAAATTTAATATTTTCATGTATTTAATATCCTCATTTCTCAAACCCTATTTTAACTAAAAAATTCCCGAGTTCTAGATTATGCTATCAAGGATTTACTAAATTATCTATGCTGACTTGCATTTTGACCTAAGAACTTAGCCCACTAAGAAGCAGAGAGAGAATGCTCTATTTTGACAACAATAGTTAAATTACGACCAGTTATAAATTGCCAAGTGATTATATGCGAAGGCCGAACAAATATTTTCCTACGTTCAACATTACAAGTCCGTAGTCGTTTCATTTACAGTCTTATTACAATTACATGCTGACGGAGAAGTCTCGTATAAAAAATGTCCGTGAAAAATTATTTTTCTTCGCTTCACAAGCAAGAAGAATAATGAAAGAGAGTCGATTTATTTTTTGACGTAGATTGATTGTCACTTCCTATCATGATGTAATTTGTCGAGATATCTCCGATTTGATAGTTTTTTTCTTTCTTTGCCATGCATTATCAATTTCCTCGATAAGAGGCAAGGGATGATTATTAAAAAAAAGTATCATTACTATTATTAGAATTCCTGTTTCTCTAGTTAAGATGCCGTTTTAAATTTAAAAATGGATTTTAAGTTTTCTGGCTCACCGGTTTTGAGGCACAGTTTGAAGAGTTGAGTTTCTAAAAGTCTTGGTACTCTCAAGAATTGCTCGAAAAAATCTGTAAATTAAAAATTGTTTCTGATGATTTGATAAATTTTTCTTTTTATTTAGTTTCAAGAAAATTTTAAAAATTGGGCTTCATTAAAGAAGGAACTTACTTTCTTTACACAGATGTAGAAACAAAATTCAAAATTAGTTACTATATCACTTTGAATATCACAGTCACGCACTTTATTTGGTGATTAGAGATTTGAGTTTAGGGTTTCCAAGATATGGATCTTCGGCTTGATTTGATGGGGTATTTGCCAATAATTACGTGAAGCGATCGTTTCTTCATTAATCGTGAAGAATTTTCCAGAGAGTGTATAATCACTTGGGAGTATTGTTGACTGTTGGAAGTGAATTCTGCTTTTCTGGGAAACATTTATTTAGGTCTTCCGAGATGATAATAGCGATCCGCTGGGTTCTGTCTGATATTTTCCAATGTTCAGTTGTTCAAATTTTTAATTACCAATTTACGATTAAGAGTAGTTAATTTTCGATTTTTAATTGACAATTGCGATAGAATTTGGTAAGGATTTGAGGGACGAGAGTTGGCATAGCGACAGAAATCGCCGGATCAAGTTTTCGACCCGGTCAGCTCGAGCCTTGTGCAAAGGCCGAAGACCGGCCAACACTAGAGGGGAAAATTCTTCTCACATTGCTAGGATTGCTTGACATCTGCTTGGGAAGGGAGATCAATTCGCGAGAGAATTACGATAAGATTCTTGGGAAATTTAAATCTCATTTTTTTTTGTTAAATTTTAGTATTGGGAAGACCTTTTTTGGAAGCTACTTGTGAAGAAAACTCAGAAAGTTGTTATCGGTTTTTAGATTTTAAAAAATTTTAAGTTAAAGGTGTTAGAGCCAAGTTCTAGTCTAAAAATTCAATTTCTTCATTTTACTCAACAAATATTAAATTTGGAATTTTTTCCCTCTGTAAAATTAATCAATTTTTTACTAGAATTATGCGCACAGAGCGAAAAAATATCTAATTCAAATATTTTTTAAGTAAAATTAAAATATTGAATTTTGAATTCTTCGTTTTATGTAAAAAGTATCGAAACTAAATATTTTTTCGCTCTGTATGCAGTCATATATTTGAAAAAAGATTAGCGCTACAGAGCGAAAAAATATTTATCTATAATTTTCGTTGAGTAAAATGAAGAATGGGATTTTGAGCTTAACACTTGGGTCCAACACCCTTAGTGTATGATAAAAAAGTTAAAATAATAAAGATTGTGAAACTTACTATACTAAATAAGTTACTTCTATTCTCTGATAAAGTGATCTTCCGTACTTTAATATCATTAAATATTATCTTCATGATCAAATTATATTTTTAATACATATAGTTTATGTTTGAACTCTAATATTTCGCATGGATTAAATTTAATAAATAAAGGGTTGACAGCTGACTTGTTACGATTGGAGATTCGAATTAACATAATTTGTCTAATGACAGGAAAACTTTTCGACCCGACAGTCCATCAAAAAAATTAGAGCTGTGGGTTAAGGGGATGTACATAAATTGCTTTGCCACTCATGAGGAAATAAAGGATGGGACTTTTGATAATTTGTGACAAGGTGAGAAGAATATTAGTTTAGTCAATTCCTTACTTTGCTATATTGACATGTCTCAAGTAAGATATTTATAGCTATCTACTTTGTAGTTTGTACCGATTTGTAATTTATAATTTATAATTCATAATTTATACAGACTTGAATAAAAGCCACTTATATTTCTAGATACCAAGCGATAAACAAGACACAGCGATAAAAAGTGTTTTAAAAATTGCTATTTAAAAAATAAATATAATTTTTATTTTTTAATTCAGTTGCTTTAATATGTTGCTTTTTACACTATATTTGAAATCTTAAAAATCTCCATAAAGAAAAAAGATGGAAAAAAAAAATCAATATGAGGCATGTACTATGATTTATAAAACTTAATCAATTTTTATGCTTAAATTAAATAATAAATTGTGATTTTAAGCTTGAAAAAATTTAATAAATTATTTCAATCTTTTAGATTAAAATAAAATTTTTTTTTCAATAAGAACTTATTAATTTATCATTTTTAAACACTTTATAACTGGAAATATGCGACATCTGCCTTTAGGCGTTTAAACTCACTGAGAAATAAAAAGTCGATAAAAAGCTCTTGAGAAAAACAAAATAAAAAAAAATGTAAATAAATTTCATATATTATATTATTATATTTTCAAATATTTATATATTAATATTTTCATATTTATATACTATACTTTTATCCTTGAATAACATTAAACTTGAGTTTTCATGATGTTAAGGGTGTTGGAGCCAAGTTCCGATCTAAAAACTCGAATTCCTCATTTTACTTTACAAATATTAAAATTGGAATTTTTTCCCTCCGTAGAATTAATCAATTTTTAACTAGAATTAAGCGTACAGAGCGAGAAAATATTTAGTTCAAATATTTTTTAAGTAAAATGAAAATATTGAATTTTGATGTCAGATTTTAAATTCTCTATTTTACTCAACGAAAATTATAGATAAATATTTGTTCACTCTGTACGCAGTCTTATATTTGAAAAAAGATTAGTTCTACAGAGCGAAAAAATATTTATCTACAATTTTCGTTAAGTAAAATGGAGAATGGAATATTGAACTTAGCACTTGGATCCAACCCCCTTAATAGTGTATAAATTTATATCCAGATACTTAATTAAATAGTATTTTTCTACAAAAAGATTTACAAAAATTATACGAGTTTTAAAAAATATCAAAACTTAATTAGATTACAATTAAAAATAGTTACAAACAATTTCCTAAGGATGCTTTGACTTACCTAGAAGGCTAAATACAGACGTTGGGGCAACCAGAAAAAATGCTGCTTTCAGCCCCTCAGTTGTTCTGAAAAAGAAAAATGCTTTTGTAAACAGTTGATTATGAAAAGAAATTCTCTTTGTACAATTTTAAACCTTTTCAAAAGTAATAAAATATTTTAAACTCTACTAAATCATATATCTTCAAATATAAAAATATGCTACTTAGAAACTAAGCTTTTTTTTCTATTCCAAGTTTTCCAAAAAATAAGAATATATCCTATAATTTTTATTTTTATCCAAAAGTGGATAAAAGCTGCGAAGTTGACAACTGATGACAATTAGAACCACATCACGACTTTTGTAGTTGCTAATTCGCTGTAGCTTTTATCAAACTTTGGGATAAAATTTTTTTGAGATTTACTGTCTTAGTACAAGAAGAGGATTCACTTACTGTTTTGTAAGTGAAGATTGTTACCGTAGAATGAACGCAGGACTTGTGCCGAAGGAAAAGCTCGAGTCAGCCCTTATAAGCACCGAGAACACGGGGGTAATGTTGAGCAGCTAAGACGTGCTCATTAAACATGTTGCTTGAGTGGATGTCAAGTCTGTTAAACTCTGCTTGGCTAATGTTCGTCCAACACAAAAAGGGGTAGTCAGTCGACCGTGCGTTTATTATACCTTGGCGCTTGATTGGATTTCATCTTATTTTGAAGATTTCTTCCCTCCTCAAGACCTTTTAACTCAACATTTATTCACCTTTTTAAATTCTCATCCCGGAAGAAGAACGTCCTTCGATTTATGCACTTGAGCGTTCAAGATCCAAATTAAAGAAGGAAGTAGAAATTGGACAACAAAGGGGTTGAACTTCAGCTTAGCGACAACAAGTATCCGATTTCTCCTCATAAACTCATAATTATCATTTATGAGGTCAGCTTACCAATATTTCCGAAACTAATCAGGTTGACGTCTTCAGCTTTCATTTAAATCCTGAAACTTTAATCAAGATGTTTTAATTATTCATTGTTCTATATTTAAATCTATTTTTACTTTCATGCACAATTATTAATCTCTCCATCTAGGAGTTGGGATCTTAAAATATTTCATTCAATGTCTATTGAAAGATTATTCAAAGTTTATTTAAAGATCAATTGAGTCATCACTTGTTTCCTTTTAAATTGTAAACTAAAATAAGATAGGTGTTTCAGATAAGATTTCACGGAATGTCATTCAGGAGTTGAAAATAGATATTATGAATGAAAATACAGAAAGAAAAGAATAAAACCAAAGGCTAAACTTTTGTGGTAGACGGTAATAACAGAGGGGCATTCAGACTGGTGGAGAATGACCATAAAAGTCAGTTAAATTTAGTGTTTTCGACAAAAACTACATATACACGTGTATATATACTCTCTTGGAATATCGATTGTAGTAAAGTACATGAAATAGGTAGATGCTATCGAGGGTCAGTGGCCCTTGATTATTCTGCAAGCAAAAAATTAATATGAAAAAGTGTAGAACATAAATAGAATTAAAGCTTTTTTTATTATCTGAATTATTATTTTACTTTTCGGTTTATACATCCTTGACCAGAAAACGATAAACTGTTCCGATATAGAATTCTAAGATAATGATATAATCTTAAAGTCTTTAAAAGTTTCTGTTTCTCGTGAATTTTAATTAATCTAATTTTTTTCTTGATATTGGAAATATTTTGAAAGAAAATTATTGTTAATAACTTTCAATTACAGCTACGTTTTTTTCCATGCATTTTTACTTTTGTTTTTTCCAGATGTCGATTCATCTCAATATTAAAAATACCCGAGTAAGATGGAATAAGGATTTAATAGTTAAGGAAAAATGAAAACGATCAAAGTTTTTTAAATATATTTTATAAAACGTTCTATTTTATACAGCATATAAAACAATACTCTGTATTTCATTTTATATTCACACATGGGTGCTATTATGTGTATGCCGTCGTAACCCTCGACGTAGTACATTTAAGTAATAATATTACATTATTCGGCGGGTTAACGTTAATACTATGAGAATGCACTGACCTTTGTCTTCTTAATGCTGCCGGAATGTGTATTGCCAGAGCTGTGATTGAACTGCTCGGAACTGGGCAACTTGGTCTTTTTTCCATGCACTCTAGCGATTTCCAATTCGGTGAGATCGGTGCTTAGAATGTCATCCAAGACCCCAGCTTCTGTGGTTGATTCCCCGATAGCGGGTGTCTCTGTTGTCAGTTCTTCGGTATGCTCGACCTTCGGTTGAGCCTCAAGGTTTTCCGGAACACGAGGTGACTTCGGCGGGGGACCTTTCAAGTTCATAATACGATTATTTGGATTTTCAACGTTCGGTTTGTTTCCTACATTCTGAACAACTGCGTGATTCAAGAACACGGAATCGGTCTTTTCTAGAAACTGACCGACGGCCGGTTCGTCGAAGGTGTTGCCTTCCCAGAAGGAGTCTTCCAGTATTTGGGTGTCTCGTTGCTCCGGTGGAAGACGAGTTATTCGAGCCTTGACGATCGCCAAATGCCGGTGGACGTAGTCCTGTTGAGGTGCCAAGGTTGCTGCACGTTCAAGACATTGAGCTGCCAGGTCCAACTTTCCACGTTCCACCATTACAACACAGAGATTGTGCAGACCTTGGATATTTGTCGGGTCCAGTTGTAGAATTCGACGATAACACTGAAAGAAAAGATAACTTAGAAGATGTAAAATACTCTATTTTTTCAACTTTTAAATTAGAGTTACATTTTCAGCAGCGTCCAGGTCCTTTATATTGTTGATGTAAATATCCCCAAGGAGAATTAACCCCTTCACGTGATCGGGATGAAATCTGACTAGTTGATTCAGAAAAGGAGCTGCTTCGAGTGGACGTTGTTCATCAGCGAGTAAGAGAGCCAAGTTGAAAAGTGCAGATCTGAAATCTTCCTTCAGAGCGACTGCATTTCGAAACCAACGTTCCGCACTTTCGCTGTCGTGATCGTCCATTGCGAGCATTCCCAGATTGAAGTGCACCCTTTCATTATTGGAATCCTGCAATACAAATCGAATAAGAGAAATTATTATCTCGACCTTAAAATTCTGAAATAATTTATATCTTGAAAATAAAAATGATAGTGCTGACCTTTCTCAGTAATTTCAAGAGCCTTTCCCTAGCGACTTTTCTGAGTTCGGCTCGTCCCAATTCCTGCAGAAGTATTGCAGAATTCAATAGGGCTTGCTCATGCTCTGGATCAAATTCGAGCGCTTTGTCCAAATAAGCAAGGGCTTGAGAAGCTTTTCCTTGTTCAAGAAACACGACTCCCAGCTGAAATAGAAGAAATTGTTTCTTGTGGCGCATTTTAACGATTTCGGAAATAATGCTTTAAAAAGTTACATACATTGTAGTAAATATCAGGATTATTGCTGTCGTAGAAAAGCGCTCGTTCGTAAACTTCCTGCGCCTCTTTTGTGCGATTAAGCTTAATTAAAACATCGCCACGATTGATGTAAGCCTGCGTATAATCTGCTCGCATGCTGATTGCTTGTCTGTAGAGCAAATCGGCTTCCTCCAATCTTGTGGCGTTTTTGGCGATAAGATTCGCTAGATTGACGAAAACGTTCAAGTGATTCGGAGCGATCCGAGCTTGATAAGACTCGCCAGGTTTCGCTTTTGGTAAAAGCGACTTGGCCTGGAATGAAAGAATATGTTTTAATAAATTATTTTAGAGATTGAAAATCATTAAAAAAGTAATGAAAATACCTTAAGGTAAGCATCTTCAGCTTCTTTGAACATTTTCAAATGGTTGTAGGTCCTTCCTACATTAATGTGCGCACCAATATCATCACCTTGAACCGTCACAGCCATATTGAAGAAGTTTAAAGCTTCCTTAAATCGTCCTTGACTTTCTAGCGCATGTCCAACATTATTGAAGAGCTTAGCGTTTCTGTCATTGACTCTCAGCCCAGACATGAATATCGAATATTCATCCAACCAATCATAATTTCTTATAAATGTCTTCGTGGCATGAGCCGCCAATATTGTAAGTATCAAAAATGTAGATAACTTCTTAGACTTTCTCTCACAAAAAATGCTCCAGCCATATCCAATGAGCATACAAAAACCCATTGAAGGTGCGTAGAGGACTCTTTCGGCAATCACAAATCCAACTGGGAAGAAGAGATTCGATGCTGGCAAAAATGGGAGAATCATCATCGCCAGACTCTGAAAAGAATAACTTTGCTAGAAAACTTTTCCACATTAAACTTTATTTTACGACTGAGAAAAGTTTTCCATCGAATCTTCTTACCATTATAATAACGATCGAAGTCTGTCTGCTACGAGTTAGAACTGCAGTGACAAGAAGTCCAATAATAATGCCATAAGTCGCAATAATCGCGAGATTTCGTGGATCTGTAAAACTTTCAACCAAGGGAATCGTTCCCATTGTCCAATCACAACAGAGATCTACTGGAAGAAATAAGAGTCGTAAGTTTACCGCCGCGAGATAATTGTACGTCAATTGTCTCGTCGGCGTCGAAGCCACGGAAGCTGGATTGTCAAATCTGAAAAAAAATTACTCTTTAAGTTAAAGTTCTGAATACAGAATATGAAATAAAAATATAAAATGTCTTTGGTATGTTTACCTGGTAAATATAGGCAACTTTGAACCCATCACATGTAGTCTTAAAATAAGAAGACTAAACGTAACGACTGTAAGAGCCATCAAACGCTTTGTACCCTCGTTAGACCATGTCGGAGAAATTTTTTTACCATCAAACGTTGACTTAATCGCTAAAACTATATCCAAAGCTCTCACCTGCGAAAAGAGAAATACTAATTAGAGCAAACTTCACGATTTGAGGTTTTATGCTCAAAAGGAATTTCCAATTACCCTTTGTACGACAAAAATTTCATAGAGAACACAGACTGCGGTTGCTGTAATTCCCTGCTCTTTACAAAGCATTGCAATGAAGACGAAAAACATTGACAATAACAAAGACTGCCAACCTGTAGACCTTTTACTTTTGCAACATTTAGTATATGTTATGAGAGCTGCGAGGTAAAACAAAGATGATAGTGTCTCTGCTCTTCCAACGACGCCCGTCACCTGCAGAAAAATTTTTGCAATAGAGAAATATTAAATAATGGGTTTGCAATTATTTACAGAAATTTTTAGTGTCTTTTACTTACAGCCTCTGTGTGTATGGGATGTACTGCGAATAACATAGCGGATACAAAACTTGCTAAGTCTGATAAAAACATCAAGCACGTCCTGTAAATTGAAGTTTATTAATTTAATTTGCAGGTTTTGAAGAATTATGTTGATTTTAAATGTTTACATGTTAAAATTCAAACCTAAAATATAAGAGGCATACGCCGACATGGAGGATCACGTTAAGCAGATGATATCCCATTGGATCAAGTTGATGAATCAGGTAATTCCAACGGAACGTGAGAACGCAGAGTGGTCTGTATGATTTGTGAGATTGTTCCTGTTTGAATAAAGTTCGGAATTAAACTTTTTTAGCATCGGAACTTTTCAATTTTATAAACTTCCTTCTTCGTAAATTATACTTTTAAATTTAATAAGTGGTACTTGGGTCGGAGGAAGGTATTCAGGATATTCGCATATTTAGACTTGTTAAATCACAACCAGAATATTGTAATATAATGTAATTTACTGTAAAATTATAATGCTTGTGTGGTAACAAAACAATACAAGCATTTAAAAACCACAATGTCTTATCTCTAAAATCCTTTAAAAAAATGCTATTCTTTTAAAATTAATGAAATTCTTGTAAATCTCTCAAAATCTCATAAAATCCATAGAACAAATTTTAAATTCCAAGAAATCTGTTGACATCTTTGAAATTCCGTAAAATATCCTTAAAAATCGCCTTTAAATTCTTTTTAAATCCTTACAATCCGCTTAAATCTCGGCAGATTTTTGAGTCTTTTCACAATTATTTTTTAAATGCTCCTTCTTCAGAAGGCATTTATTTACAATAAAGTTGTGTTCCCATCGATTTTGTTTTCATTTGGAAATCGCTTTTGCACGGAATTGTCATGAGTAGTTATCAACAATACTGAATCTATTTTAAAATTATAAACGACAAAAACAAAAGACTGACAATCCCAACCCGCCGATTTTGAATATCCATTAAAAATCTCCCATCCCCTAAAAATCCATAAAAATTACATATACATTTCAGATCAAAATTCTCAATCCAGGTCCGTCATCCTAAATCCTAAATGAAAGGAAATGAATCAGAAGGAAACGGACGAATCAGGACAGGAACAGGGACGACAATACGCGGATCAATACACGGATGCCAAATAGCCTTTGGCGCCGCGCCGCACGCGCGACAATGGCGCCAAAGAAAGTTGATACGCTAGCTTACCTTATGCATTGGCGTGCCCCAGAAATCGTTATAAAACACATTTTTCACAGGGGTATGAGGCCTCAGATCTCGATTATCTTTGATTGCAGAAATATCGTCAAAGACGAAACCACAGCTCAAACTATTGAGATAAACGGCGAACGCGGTTAAGGCCACGAACGCCGCCAAGGCTCCCCTCGCAGGCACTCCCATCACATCAAATACCCATTGAAATGCTCACCCGGTGAAACTTTAACGGTTTTTCTTCAACTATCCACCAAATATTACAGCTAGTCTCGGTTTTCACCGGTTAACGAACTCCCAATCAAAATTAGCCTAATCCACATTTCTTACTCTTCAGAGTAACCTTGCTCGATGTTACGTGCACCCATTTTATCACATTTCACTGGTTGCCACGTCCAGACACCTGCACATTTTTGCCAATATTATGAACTGTTTTTTCACGTGCATTATTCCTCGAACAATTATTCACGGTTACATCCACAAGATGGTTAAGAGCCGTCAATGTGTCAATGAAGGCGACTTCGAAAAACCGGGGTGAAAAGCGATAGTAAAGGATGACTGATGAACAGGTTCGCCAACCTTGCAATCCACTTCATGACATCTCTCCGGTCAGATGCTAAAAAAAAATAGATTAAGCAATTTTATATCCTTTTTTTTAAAATGATTTTTATATATGTGAAAAAATGCAGAAATTAATTGAGAACAATTTAGAAGCTAGATTTTTTTTTTCAATGTTATTGCGGGATTTTGTTGGATAAACCGAAAATCGAAGACATAGATTTTACAGTTGGTGGTACTGATGTCAAAAGCAACCTGTTAAGGCGCGAAAATGTATATTTTGAAAAAAAAGTAGAATTATATCATTATACCTTTTATTCTTTTTGTATTTTAAAAAATAGAAAATAATTTATTTTCAGTCATGATTAATAAAAATAATCGATTTTAATGTTTTTAATATTTTGTATATATACGTATAATAACGTAATGACGTAATGACGTAATATGCCGATCAGCTGTTTTCTGTCAATTAAATGTCAAAAATATTGTGTTTTTTTTCAACGATATGCAGCGTATGCAGCTAACTTCACACTTTTGACTTCACTGGATGATGAGTTGATGATGTCTGAAAACTGAAAACAACTGAAATGTGGAAATTCATTTTCATTGATTTTCATGTTACATTTTTATAACAAGCCATTAGATAATTGAAATAAGCAAGAAAATCATGGGTGAAAAAGGAGTTAATTTAACAGGAACTGCTTATACAAGACCTTCCCTTTTTGAAATTATTGCTCAAGAATCTTTAGCATCTATTCTCGAACCTGCGTTTGGTAAACTTGTTTCGGTAAGGTTATCTTCTTATGTTTATTTCGTAGTTTTTAAACATTTAAAATATGAAAGACTTTGAAAGACAAATTTTACAAAAGAAATTAAAATATTGTACATTATATTATAGAGTTTTTAAATTAATAAACAAATTCTACAATAACGTACGTACAAATTTTAAAAAATGTTTTTTTTTTTCATTATCGTACAAAGTACAATAAATGGTAAAAAATTTGTATCTAACTTTTTCAATTTAATTACGACAGGTTTTAGCAGGATGTAATCCTGAAAAGTACAGATGGTTGCTTAGATGGAACGACGAAGCATTCCTTCTTTTAAATACTGCCTTACAGAGTTATTACCTGAATCACCACAGTTAGTACAAATTCTTTTTATGTACATGATTTAAACGTATAAAAGGTACAAAAAGTCATATTATACTCAAATTTTTCAAAATTTCAGATGCCTCTTTCTCTGAAAAATTTTATGGTCTAAAAAGAGTGTCTTTGAATGATAATAACACCACTTCCATTTTAAGTAGAAAACAAAAAACAGCCTCTTTAATTTTACTAGTACTTTTTCCGTACTTAAATAAAAAACTCGAGGCCTTAAAAAGAAAATACACGGATGAAGAAATTTCTAATGATATTCCAGTGTGTATAACATTTTTGTTTCTAAAAAAAAAGTCCTGAGTTTTTCAAATTTCGAGTGAGTCATTGAACTCTATCTGATATTTTTATTTACAGAAATGGAAAAAGAACTTGATAACATGTCTTATAAAAGTTTACACAGTCTGTGATATTGAAAATGAGTTCGCAATATTACTGAATATGTTCCTCTATATATCTGGAAAATCGAATTATCCATCACCGTTATTACGATTAATATCAGTAACACTTACTTACTCCTTTGTGAGACCAACTGTAGTAATCACAGATCTTTTGTACAAAATAAAAGATGGAACTTTCACTTGGAGTGATAGTGGAACTATTTTCGAAGAAGTAGCTACCAAATCTTTGGAGATTGGGGCATTTTTTCTTCGATTTATGCAATGGTGGAACAATGAAAATTACGACAAGAGTCTAACTGATCTTCCAACTCCAATGCCTCCAAGCGTAAGTTTTTAAATAAAAGAAAAAAAAACAAAATCGTAATGATTTTCAGAAATAATGGTAATGATTTCAAATTACAGATTCCTGAGAAAGCCAAAAGACTCAAAGGCTTGTGTCCAATTTGTCAAAATGCATTCCGAACTCGTACAGCTCTCGCCACATCAGGGTAACTTTTTTCAATACATATTCAGAAAAAGACTTTTTAAAAAGTGAAACACTTATTGTGTAACATGCAAATTTTATTTTTCAGTTACATTTTTTGCTATCAATGCATTTTACCTGTGATACAAAGGTACGGAAAATGTCCTGTCACAAATTATCCAGTTACAGAGGACGACCTGATTCGCCTCTATGTACAGTAAAATAACATACTGCATGTCTGTGTAACTTAAATATACATATATTTTGTAAAAGAATAAAAAATAGATTTTGTTGCTCTGTTTATTACAATGGTCAATGTCTGCGACGTAACTAAAAATCTTTTTCAAGTGTCTGAACCTATTTCCTACTCAACTTACGTACTTTATATTTTCCTAGATCTCGAACTTGAGTAAAAAAAATTTCAAGTCGAAAAAGGAACTCAAGGCAAATTTTCAAGCGTTTTTTTTTTTTTTTTTTTTCAAATTCTCAGTCATTTAATTTCGATTCTAAGCAATTTATGTACTCTCAAAGATTACAAGGCACTTCTTAGCATCAAGTTATAATTAAATTGATAAAAAATAATTTTCCGTTGTGAGCGTACGAATTATTCTAAACATCATAAAATAAAAACCGTATTGACAATTCGTATTTCAACACGAGTATTGATAAAACTACTAATGACTTTTCGTAGACATCTTTAAATTTACAAACTGCTATTGTACAATCTATCGCTTGTGAAAATATGGCGAGCTGCTGATCGTACTTTACATCTAAAATAACTACAATAGTAAAAGAATCAACAAAACGTTCCGTTTAAAAACTCAGACTCGGAATACCGAAAGAACAAGATTAACTTTATGAATTGTTAAGTGACTGCTAAAGAATGATTTTTAAAAAATTTGTAATATATTTCATAGTGCCGCTTAATTGACGATCGTAGTTTTCTAAAAAGTCAAATTTAAGGCATTGTTGGCTCGGAATTTCACGATTGTGCGAAATGTCTCTTTACATATAAAAATTGAGGACCATATCTCTTACATTTTCGTCACTCTCGCGCATTTCTAACGATTCACTAGAAGCGATTACGGAAAAGAGAAAACTTTCACTCATAAAAGCTGCCTAAGGCTTGTCATATAACTTCTATATCACGTGTCTCATCGATCTTAGATTTTTACCAACAGCTCAGAGCTCCTCGAAAAACGCAACCCTGGCTTTCGTCGAACCCGATTTGACTTTCTTGAGCGTACTATATTTATTTTCTCCAAGCCTCACTTGTTCTTCATGAAGCTGGTCCAATTCGCATTGTTTCTCCCCAACTTTCATGAGCTCAATTTCCGACTTTATACCTTTCAATTGTTCCTGCAAATTTCTGCTTTTTTCGTGATAATCAATTCGCTCTTTTTCGATTTCAATCGTTATCTGTTCGACGTCTCCATCGGCGATTAAATCATAAGATGTGAGGTCTGGGGATAAAGGTTCGGCATCCATCTCCATGTTTTGCAAATCCGCTTGCAAATCCGAGGGTAAGACTTGCGTTGAGGGGAACATATGTGATGCAGCCTTCAAAGGGGTAATTATAATTATTATAATGAATACTTAGAGCATTAAATCTTTTTAGTTTGAAAAAAATTAAGATAACTTACCGCATTTGCATAAGTGTTTCTGCTGAGGAAAGCAAGTAATTTTTCTTTAGCCTCTTTTTCTGCAATACGAGCGCGAAGTAACTCATCTTTTAATTTTTCAGCCTCAACTGCTCTTCTTTCAGACTCTTGAACGAGTCTTTCGGTGAGCAATTCCGCCTCCCTGGTCTTCCTTTCCAGGTGGACTTTTTCTTCTTCAGTTTTCATGTTATTCAGTCTAATTCGCGTTATCTCCTGTTCTGCTTCTGAAGCTTTTTGACTTAGTAGCATCGCTTCTTCTTCTGCTACTCGACTCTTCTCTGCAAGAAGGTCTGCAGTTTCCTCAGACCGTCTCTGTCAAATCGATTAATATATTCGAAGTTTTCATTTTGAATAAGAGATTTAAATATTTTATTCATTCAGTGACTTACGAGAGCTTCGTTCGCCAATCGGATTTCTTCTTGATACTGCATAAGTCGCTGCTCCATTGCAGACTTTTCCCTTTCGGCAGCTTCTCTGAGTTGCTTTTCGCGGGCTAATTTATTTCTTTCAATCTGCCTCCTACCATAACAGAACCACATTTCTATTACAGAGAATATATTCATAATTTCTTATATAATCGTAAAATAATTAGGCCATGCAATGATTTTAAAAGATGTTTGAGAATCCACAATACAATTAGTATTTATAATATTTTATATCTTCCATAATTCACAAAAGATGCAGAAGAGTATTTACGTACCTCGCTTCGTTCAAAATTTGTCGTCATCGAGTTAAGGAGACTACTAAACTCTAAATATTTAATTCTAAAATAAAGATATTTGGGGCATGCTATTATATAATAAAAAAAAAACACTTTCAAAAATTAATAAGCGGGTTTGCTTCCTCGTATCAATTTTCAGTACAACATCGATACATGAAAATACAAGTATGAAAACCACACCAATAAAAAGGAATTACATTTAGTTTTTAATTAAAATTTGGAGGCATACAATAAGAGAATCAGTTACCTAGATTTTTCTTCCTTGGCCTGGGCCTTCATCTGCTGGACCTCCATCGAGTCGGGTTTGCGCCTCCGCATGAACAGATCATGGTTGCCAATGCACAGGTCCAGAATCTTAACAAATAATATGCGAGCAGCTTTGTCACTATTACGCTCCTCCAACCCTAAAACTACCATTCCCTTCACCCAGCTGCCAACATCAGATTTTTTTTTTACCAGTTTGTTCATCCGAACTTTCTGCGAGAAGAAGACAAAGTTTGGCGAGGACTTCTCCACCGGCTTTATCACAAATTTCTTGTCATCGAAGCTAATGTGTCGGATCTCGGACCACGTGAAGGTCGTCCTAGGTGTCAGCTTGTTTTCCTTCTCGTAAATGTTCAAACCCAGAGCGGTCACTCCCAGCCACAAGTCGGTCTCCTTCTTATTCTACAAGACAAGCATTTATATCCTGTTTATTGAGACTGTATCCATCACTAACTTAATTTCATAATAATATAAGGTAATAATTGCACTATTATTACTAAATCAATTACGTATACTCACGCTAATAGGAAAGTAATTAACGCCGTACATATCGAGGTCCTGAGTGATTTTTAAATACTCCATCTCTGCTTCATCGCGAGACATTCCTCGATGATCGGCATACCAAATCTTAATTCGATCCTCCCACATTTCGGGAGTCATTTGATATTGATCGATCACTCTTTGCGGAAGAAGAGCTTCACCAGCTAACGTTCCCGGTCGAAACGTTACTTCATCGTAGTCTCCATACTAAAAGATCGTATTTTAGAGTAACCACATTTTACATAAAAATTGATGTTAAATATTTAAATCACCTTTGCTTGCACTGCATAGGAAGCAAGCAATACGGAAGCTTCCGGTGGACAGTAAATATCCATTGAAAGAATCGCTTGCTTAACTTGAAGGTAAACTAAATGTTGGGTGACTTCTTGAACCAGTTCTTCAGCTACGTCTTCTGGATAAAATTTCGCCAAGAACATAAATGGCGTCGTTGGCTGTTGAGAGATACCTTGATCTTGTACTGGAATTAAATGTTACGATTATAAATTAGTTATATGAATCTACTGAAACTTTGAAAGATCGAAAGTTGGAAAAAATATTTTTCAGGAACCTCTGTAGTAAAATCATATATTTATTTCTTTAGTGCTGTTTTAAGTTAAAGAATATTTACCCTTTTTGTCAAGTTTCAGCCATGATATAAAACCTTTTGCGTCTTCGTACTGTAATCCAAAATACCATGTTTCTCTGAGACCAATTGTTCGACAAACTAAATCGAATAAGTCCCTTCCTGTTGCTCTCCACTGAAAATGTATCAAACGAAAATTATTAACTCAAGAAAGTAGTTACTATAATTAAAAGTACACTGTAAAAAATATTTCTTGTAACTTTACCACTACATTTTGTAATTATACTAAAACTTATAATATTACTTCCTTCAGAGTAGTGAACTTAATAATATGAAGAGAAAAAACATCACTTCCAACGTAGTAGTTTTACAAGATTTTTTGAATTTACCTCTCTGAAAGTAGGTAATAATTGGACTCTCTGGCAGTCCAATTCAGTCTAATTATTACCTACTTTCAGAGAGGTAAATTCACAAAATCTTGTAAAACTACTACGTCAGAAGTGATGTTTTTTCTCTTCATATGTAAGTTCACTACTCTGAAAGAAGTAATATTACAATTTTTGGTATAATTATAAAACGTAGTGGTAAAGTTACAATAAATATTTTTTACAGTGTAAATAAAATAGAAAATATATATACGGAATTTTCAATTTCCTTACAAATTTTTTTTTTCATTTTCTAAATGTTTCCATAAAAATTAAAATCCCTAACGAAAGAATATGCCTTCTAATAGTTTTTGCTGATTACACACCATACACATCACGCCCAAAGCCCAAACCTCGTAAGGTTATTTGTCATATGAAAAATTATAAACTTGGGAGTCTAACCTCCAAATTGAATTCCAATTCCGCATCGAGCGTACAGACTTTGACTGGAAAGGACTTTCCGCTCTTTTTCCTGCGAAATGGTGGCATTTTATTCTTCATTTTCTTGACCATCCATTACGTCAAAGGCGTTGAAAAACAGTAGAAATTAGAAAGTCTAAAAATAGTTTCAGAAGACAACAATTACTCCGAACAACTCCTGATTTTGACAAGCATTTTATCAAATTTCGTCCACTTTTGAGGCTTTACACTTATACTATTTTTAATCATATGTGCTAAATAATCACACCTAACGGTTTGCGGACCGATAGTCACCGAAACATCACAAAATTGACAAAGAACAAAACCAGAATCACAACATTATGCACAAAAAGCTTCTGATTCCGAAACTATAGCGGAGGAGTCGGGTTGCCTGATGCCAGGCGCAAAGCAATACCTTTCTGATTTTATTTTTAACTATTTAGCTCCCTTTTACCGTCTTGAAGTTGGCACCCCAACTATTAAATATCGTGTAAATATCCAATTTTTGTCTTATGAGATCGTTTGGTGGTCGTTTGGTGGTCAAAATTCAAAAAGTTATGGGGTTTTCAAATTTGGGGTGCTAACTTCATGCTTGCACCCCACTTTTTAATATTTTTGAAAATTTCCTAAAGGAATCGTTTGGTGGTGTTTGGTGGTCTACTTTTGACGTTTTGAATTTTTCGAATTTTCTTTGCGTCAATCGATTCAAAATCGTTTGTTGGCGTTTGTTAGTCCACTTTTATTGTTGGTAATTAAAAATCTGTTAAAAATAACAAAGTTACAGTAATTTTACGGAAAAAACTATAAAGTGTCAACGCGCAGATGTTTCTGCGCACGTTCTCATCTCGAAGAGAAAATTCAAAAAACAAAATATATACCAGCAATACATACATCTACGTCATAGAGCGTTTATTATTGCATTAAAGTGTTAATTAAGTAATTAATTACATGCATCAAAACTTTGAATATATATCTTTTGTATTATAATATCTATTTTCACATTCATTTTCAACCTAGTGTTTAAGCTTTATCCTATGCAAGATTCACCACAATTATCGTTGTTATTAGTGATTTTTTAGGAATAATAAGTAGAATAATAATAATTGTAATCATTAAGTACTCAATCACAAAATTCAATTTTTCAACTTCTCTAACATTTCCCTGACTTTCAGACAAATTTCCCTGACAAAAAAGTATTAAAAATGCACACAAATTTTCAATAATAATACTGCGAATATTCATGAGAACCAGAAAAATAAAATAATTTATGGAAAAAATATTCAAATGAAGAACCCAAGAAACCATTCTTGTTTACGCCATAATAAAAAATACATTTCTAATTACATAGGCAGAAATATATCCATGGGTATTTTCAGCGACCATTTCCCATACGCTGTGGTATGGGATAATTTATTGTGGTATGGATAATTTTGAATTCTAAAGCTTTGTTTTAGATTGTCTAGTCTGAGGAATTTTTTTTATTTTA
>CAJFCP010000162.1:504524-548863 GCA_904066005.1 Synergus itoensis | reverse complement strand
TTTTTTTTAACATTTACTGGATTCAGTAAAATAAAAAAATGAATTTTGAAATTAGACCTTACATCCAATGCCCTTATTACATCTGATTTTAGATTAATTGAATTTATTTGAAACCAATCGGGGCGATTTTTGTTGATGATGCAAAAGAAAATTTTCGGGTGCCGGAAGAGAAATGGAACATGTGTACTGCGCTGAGAAGCTAGGCGATAGGGGTTCGATTCCCGGCATAAGTTCCATTCCTCTTTCTGCCCCCGAAAATTTTTTTTTGCATCATCAACAACAATTTTATTATGAAATACCTAAATGAGTAAGGAATCTTAATTTTCTTCCCGCATATAATTTTGGGCTCATTTAGGGCTAATTTGGGCACATATTGCGAAATTTTGGGCCCCACATTTTTTTGGAAAAAATTGGGTTTGTGCTGGCTTAACATTAAGCTATCACCACCATGCAAAAATTGATTAATTCTACAGATGGAAATAATTCCAAATTTAATATTTATTGAGTAAAATGAAGAGATCGAATTTTTAGATTAGATTTTGGCTAAAATACCCTTAAACAATCGAATTTCTTTTTAATTAAAAATTAATTAACCAATGTTGATAAATATTCTCTAGGCTAACAGTAATCATTTTTATGTGAAAAAAAATAATTTTCTAAATAGAATCAATTAAGGGCGTTGGACCCAAGAGTTATGCTCAAAGTTTAATTTTCCATTTTATTCAACGAAAATTATACATAAATATTTTTTCGCTTTGTAACACTAATCTTTTTTCAAATCTAAGACTGCATAAAGATCGAAAAAATATTTAATTTCGATACTTTTTGCATAAAACGAAGAATTCAAAACCTAACTTCAAAATTGAATATTTACATTTTACTTCAAAAATATTTGAATTAGATATTTTTTCGCTCTGTACTCTTTAATTCTAGTTAAAAATTAATTACTTCTGCAGAGAGAAAAAAATTCCAAGTTTAATATTTGTTGAGTAAAATGAAGAATCGAATTTTTAGATTCGAACTTGGCTCCAACACCCTTAAACAGTCTAATTTGTTTTTATTTAGAAATTTAGCAGCAAATGTTAATAAATATGTAACTAAACCAATAGTAGTAATTTTTTGTGAAAAAAAATCAATGTTAAGAAAAATCATTTAAAAAAATCGAATTTATTTGAATTTAACTAACTTATGTGGAAACTCAAACATTTTTTAGGAATTTTTCCAAACTTTTAGTTCATTTCCAGAAGTTTTAGGAAAATTTCTTAAAATCTTTGGTAAAATCATTTTCCCCCCAAAAAATGTGGAATATTTCCTAAGAAATCGTAGGGAAAATTCCCGAAAATTTTTTAGTGTAGAATTTCAAGAGATTTTAATTGGGCTGAAGTTTTAGACGTCTAGTCTGAAGAATTTTTTTTATTTTATTTTTTTTTAACATTTACTGGATTCAGTAAAATAAAAAAATGAATTTTGAAATTAGACCTTACATCCAATGCCCTTATTACATCTGATTTTAGATTAATTGAATTTATTTGAAACCAATCGGGGCGATTTTTGTTGATGATGCAAAAGAAAATTTTCGGGAGCCGGAAGAGAAATGGAACATGTGTACTGCGCTGAGAACCTAGGCGATACAGGTTCGATTCCCGGCATAAGTTCCATTCCTCTTTCTGCCCCCAAAAATTTTTTTTTGCATCATCAACAACAATTTTATTATGAAATACATAAATGAGTAAGGAATATTAATTTTCTTCCCGCATATAATTTTGGGCTCATTTAGGGCTAATTTGGGCACATATTGCGAAATTTTGGGCCCCACATTTTTTTGGAAAAAATTGGGTTTGTGCCGGCTTAACGTTAAGCTATCACCACCATGCAAAAATTGATTAATTCTACAGATGGAAAAAATTCCAAATTTAATATCTTTGGAAGAGGGGCCGTGATTGTGAGCTGCTTTTCAGCAGCTAAAAGCACAGGCGTTGGGTCTCCTTATACTTCTTCATGGTTTTTACAATATATTTGAAGCATCAAAATCGGCTAAGCCAATATTGAGAAAATTGATGTTTTTAATTTTTCAAAATTTGTTTATAACTATATTGTAAAAAATTTTTTTGAACTTGGCATTTCTTTTGCTCTGTTATTTACAAATAAGTAATATGTTTTAACATAAACAATTATAATTTAAAAATACAACTTTCCTACATGTTTTATAAAAAGTCGCTATTTTAAATTTTCCCGCCGCGATAATATTTCCCTTTACGGAAGCTGCTCGAAAATTCCCGCTTCAGTTGAAAAGAAAAGAAAAGAAACATGAACGTAGAATTTCCCTCTACGGTAGAATTACATCAGCCCCGTGCATCGGCCGTGTATGTGTATGTAGTAGTAGTTCTCTTAGGTATAGATACATATATATATTTATACACATAAATATTTTCAAAAAGTATATTTCTTAATATAGTATTCCTATTTATTTATCCAACATATCTTTAATATAATAATAAAATGATATATATGTACATTATATGTTTAAAAAAAGTTTAAGAGTATATTTTAGGAATTTTTCAAATGATTAGGAGTTTTTAGGGGGAAATCAGGGTTACCATGTCCTGCTTTTTTGTCTCATTTACTCTGAAGTCAGTGACGTCACGTTCTATGAGAGTGAGGGCGACAAAAAAGCAGGTCATGGTAACCCTGGCGAAATTCTAGTGGATCTAGGGAGAACTAGAAAATCTCATCTGGCAACACTGTTCGTGGTGCAGCCAATTGTTTGTGTAAATGCCGTAATGTGAATTCGTGTAAAGGGTGTAAAGTGTTTGGAGTGTTTGCAAAAGTGTTAATTGTTATGATTGTTATTAATTTACATAGTATTAAGAAACTTATAATACTTCTTATTGCAGAAATTTGGTATCAGTAACTTTTCTGAGTGTGAAAAGTCAAAAGTGAAAGGAAACTTTTTTAATATAACAGTTAAAATCTGAACAATTGAAAAGGACGAGTTTATTAATTCTAATTTCACATAAAAATCTACATTTTTGTTTTTTAAGTGCAAAATTGTGAGTAGATGTGATAAAAATGTTTGAGTAAAAAAAATATTCTAAAGGAGACAGCAAAATGTCGTGGACAAAGTATCGTGAAAGGCGTCGAAGTTCTTCAGAGGTTAGGAGTCCACTTTTCAGATATTATATATATATATATATATATATATATATATATATTTAATCTTCTTTTAATTTCCTGTGTATCATACTACTTTATTATTAATTTAATTCATTTTATTATTGAACCTTTTAGAGCTCTAGTTATATTTTGTTTTCTTATATTTGAATCTTAATTAATTTTTAAATTATTTCAGTTTTTTAGTATATTTAAATAAGCATTATTATTTTGTTCTAAATCAATTGGCTTCGATTGTCCAGATCTCTCTAAACGACAGTAGAGATTTGAGTATAAATGAAGAAAACCATCCAGAAGCTAATGCTCCACATCACAGATCTCGGAATTCGAATCATGGAAGGTGGTTAGAAGACCGAGAAGAAAGGCGTTCAGAAATGAAAGAAACCAGTAAGTTTTTACATAATTAACAATTTAAAACTTGTATCAATCTATAACATTAAATTGCTTCTAATTCATAATATTTTTTCTAGATTGTGTACCCTTTTTAGTTCAATTAATACACTCACGAGACCAGAGTCCCGTCATACGAGGAGGAGCCTCTGACGCTCTCCGGAATATTATACACGCCTTTGATGACAAGAAGGGACGAGAACAACATATTCTCGAACTGTTGGAAGAGTTGAGGGACTACTGTGAAATGCTAAGAATGGTTGTCAATGCTGATTTTGTTCCAGGTATACAAGCTTTCCTCTATAAGCTTAATCATCTCATCTTTCTGTTTGAAAGCTAAAATAACGTCTTTTAATTATATTGTATAAATATTTGACTATTTATATACCTAAAATGATTGCAAATTTTTTTTCAACTTTCAGATAATCCCAACAAACATCCAAATGCGGCAATGACATCCTTGATGAAATTATCCTTCAACGAAAATTACCACCGCACCATATGCTACCTCGGTGGATTGCAGACAATAGCAGAACTCATAGAATGTGAACATGCAGCTCACGGTTCTGAAACTAACGAACGTGATTGTATTGCGCTTCGAAGAGATTCAGGAATGACCCTGGCAAGTTTAATTATCGGCGACAGTGCTAATAAAGTCCTACTCTGTTCCTTTCGAGACTTTTTAAAAGTCTGGGTCAAACAATTATTCAGTCCTTGCGAAGAATTGCGACAAGTTACAGCGAGCGTTTTCTCAAATTTATCCTGGAGAGCAGAAAGTGAAAGCAAACAAGCTTTGAGAGAAACAGGAGTAGTGAGTGGATTGATGAAAGCGGCCATGCGTTGCAGAAAAGAAAATTGTTTAAAGATCATACTTTCCGCTCTTTGGAATCTTTCTGCTCACTGTACAGCTAATAAAGCTGAAATATGTGCTGTTGAAGGTGCTCTCGCTTTTCTAGTGAACACGCTACTTTACGATTCACCTACGAAAGGTCTTGCAATAGCAGAAAATGCTGGGGGAATACTTAGAAATGTTTCAAGTCATATCGCAGTGAAGGAGGATTATAGGGCTATTTTGAGGCAGAAAAACTGTATTCCAATTCTCATTAAACATCTTAAATCTCCGAGTTTGACTGTGATTAGTAATGCGTGTGGCACTTTATGGAATTTGTCGGCTTGGTGTCCTCAAGATCAGAAAACTTTGTGGGAGTTGGGTGCGATTCCTTTACTGAAGAATTTAGCAGGTTCTAAACATAAAATGATTTCTATGGGAGCGAGCGCGGCGCTTAGAAATTTGCAGGCTGCGAAAGGGGCTAATGGAAATTTTAGTCAAGAAAACAGAGTTCGGAAACCACTAGAAGTGGACGATAATTCGTCAATGATCTCCCGAAAAAGAGATTCTCTCGGTGCCCGTGCTCACGTCGATCTCGACATATCAAAAGGTGGTTGTGTAAAAAAGAACCTTTTTGCGGAATCGATGTATCGCTACGATCGAGGATTCGTTTCAATAGATTCAAGACGAACTTATTCCTCTCAAGATCGTCCCATAAATAAGTCGCGGTCAGTTCCCACTGCTTACATATCCTCCGAACCCGGAAAAAAGCTTAAATTCTGTATCAGATTGACAAGCGAAACTTGTGAGTACAGAGAAACAAAAGAAAGTTTTAGATCTCCAACAGTCGTTCCTTGGAATTCACCACCAGATATGCCTCGTGTTTGTTCTCCAGTCGAGGAAAATCACGACGAAGACTCTGCTTGTGCCGAGGAATCAAATTCCTCCTTTGAAAAACCTTACCAATCTTTCATAAACAGATGTCCTTCCGATTCCACTTGTGACGAGGATATTAACGACCAACCTGTTGATTATAGTAAGAAATATTCCGAGAGAAATCCCTCTCAGAATAATATTATGGAGTCTCAAGATGAGAGATCTTCAAAGAAAGAGTTTTCTGATGATGAAGATAAAGTACATATTTTCGGGGATTACGTGGAAACGGATTTAGATCAACCGACTGATTACAGTTTGCGATATGCTGAGGATGATACTGATGACGAAGATGAGAAGAGCAATCCTGAATATTTTCCTAGAAACGAACAAGAAGACACTGTTAAGACTTATTGTACAGAAGGAACTCCTTATCAGACTCCTTTCAATTTTTCAACAGCGACTTCCATGTCAGACTTAAGAGTCGAGGATCCTAAAGAGGGAGAATTTTTCAAAAAATTTTCAAAAAAGATGGATCTGAGGAGTAAGAATTCGGATTCTGTTTCTAAAGATTTGCAGTTTGATGAATCGAAAGAGATGATCGAAGAGGGAGAGCATTTATTGAATACTGATATTAATTTATCTGAAAAACCAGTTAGCTACTGTGTTGAAGGAACACCGCGTTGTTTCTCGAGAGTCAGTTCTCTCAGTTCTTTGGGAAGTGCGATGATTACTCAAAATGTAAATATAGAAGTCGTTTCGGAAGAAGCTGGAGGGAACGATTTGGCTTGCCATCCTTCGGAAAGAGAAGATACGAGTACTGAGGATAGTACGGAGAAAAGATGTTCTACGAGTGGAGAGAGGGAGAAGAATGAAAGTCGTAATGTTGATAAAGAAGGTAGACTTTTGATTTATTCACACAAAAAAATTGTTTCTTAAATTGGTTACAAAAATTCTATTCTTTTTAATATTACACTTGGTTCTCAGGAAAAATGGTGACATTCAGAGGAGAAAATAACTACACTGACCAAACGCCCTTGATGTTTTCGAGATGCAGTTCTTTGGGATCTCTTAGTGGATTTGAACAACATTCCATGCGAGATGATCTCAGTTCCGGCATCAGCGATTTTAGGTATATAATTTTTAAATTTTGCCTATTAAGATTAATTTACCGGGCTAACCACTTGAAATCTTTGAAATCAGCTCAAAAGTCGAGTTGTCAAGTTCCTGTCAGTTAATTTTTTATTTCCTAAATTTAACACAAAATTTTCATATTTTAAAGCCGAATGACGAGTGGAGTTGTTTCTCCAAGCGAATTGCCAGATTCTCCGACTCAAACTGTTCCACCGAGTCCACGACATCATAAGCCTCCACCTTCCGATTTAGGAAAAAAAGCTCAAGCCGAAGCGAGACATTCGTTCCAGAATCAATGTAAGTTTTATTGTAGTTTTATCTTTTTTTAAAATTATTTAATTTTGATTGCCAATTAACATTTTTTAAACTTAAAAAGATTTAAACGTCAAGCCCTAATTTTGAATGATCTTTCCTCTCTCGCCTCCTGTTTTCACAATTTCATTTTAAATATGTAATTATAATTCCACGGAAGCCAAAAAATCATACAAAAATTGATTTTGAACCATTTTTTATTGGTGACAGCATAATTTTTGAAATTGTAAAATTTTACGCATGCGTTAAACAAGCGCATGTGTTTAAAAAGCGCATGCGCTGCACATTATTTCTACACACCCCCAATCCCCCATAATATTGAATAGGTTGTGGTGGGTTGTGGTTGTAAATATCAATGGAGGATGTCGGCCCGGGTATAAGTAATATTTAATTAAATAAAGAAATGATTTTTCTTTTCCAAATGATAAATAAAATTTTTGTTTTGATAATAAGCAGTGAAGTGAATATTAAATAATTTAACTCTTTTTTTTTTGTTATTGAATGAATCTTTCTACCTGGTCGTAAGGTATTTCGGTTAGTGTCTGAAATTTAGGCATCGTCGAAAATAATATATACATATATATTCCTATTAAGATTGATAATTAAAACAATTGTATTTCAACTTATTTAATTTTCTCGAAATTTATTTATATTTTAGCATTTAGTAAAATGCACTTAGCAAAAAGAAGTGTCTTTGAGGACGAGATGTCAGCCTTTAAAGAAGAATCAACACCGTTTGGATTCTCAGCAGCGACGAGTCTTAGCTCCTTAACCATTGATGATGAGCCAAGAGACTTAAGATTCAGCTTGATAGAAAAAACGTCCATTGTTCCTGAAACTAACAATTGCCCAGAGAATTCGCCTGCATGTGCTGAAAATGATCACCTTCCTGAAGAAGAACAAGAAGCAGAAGAAGAAAGAGAAAATATTGATAATCTTCATCAAAATAATAAAGACTTAGCTCAGAAATCGACCTTACTTTCACAGCCTTCTAATCTCAGAAGGTTTGAAACCAGTTTTACTTTAGACAGGCTAGATCCTGCAGCAGTAACTGCAAGAGTTGATCTTATATCGTCCGATTCGATTCGTGTTTATTGTACCGAAGATACACCAGATGGGTCAGTTTCCAATTTATCTGCATTTTCTTTGCCGAGTGTTTTGGATGAAAAAGAAAATGCAGAGGATGAAGCAAGTCCCAAATCATCAGACGAGAGTTCAAATTCTTCGAGGGATAATGAAGCTTTGGAAGAGCGAGTTGAATCCGAAAATAGAAAGGTTTAAATCAATTTTATCAAGACGTAAATTTTTACATAATATGATTAAGATAACTTGAGATTTTTGTTTAGGTTCAATCAAGCGATCACCCAGAGCTTGTTTTTAAAAGAGGAAACACTCCTCAACCTCCGAGTGACTTGAGACAGAATACTTCTCTCGATACTCATTCTGATGATAGTATTAGTCTTACCGAAGAAGAAAATAATAAACTGGACCAATTGATCGAATCCGCAATGCCAAAGGTGACTAGATAAGATTTCTATGATCTTGTTAGGTTTTAAAAAGATTCTCATCATCTTCTTTACCAATTTTTTTAACAGAGGCGTTTAAATGACTCAACTTCACCCACAAGATCTGAACAAAGTTTGAAAAGAGCATCTCCTGCTCCCTCGGAAGGTGAAAATAGTTTCACGGAAGAAGGGAATAAACCAAATCAATCAATGGAGTCTCCATCAATGCCATCCTCACCTAAAACATCACTTAAAAATCGTTCAACCACGTCTTTAGAAACAGCTTGTAAAATTGAAGTATCTTCCCCTGTGCCATCTGAAGAAGATATTAAAGTTTATCCATCTACTCCGAGCTCTCCAAGATCTCTAAGATCCCCTTCACCAGAGAATACTGCTGCATTTTATAGAACAAATCCTTGTGGAAGATCTTCGACACCTAATATGTTGCAGAAAACATGTAAAGACAGTCCTTCGCCTACTCCATCCGAAGATAGGCTTAGTCTAACAGAGGAAGAAAATATTAAACTGGATCAGTTGATTGAATCTGCTATGCCGAAGGTAACATTTTTCACTATCTTCGAAACCTTCGTAATTCTTGATTATTTTAATGAACAAATAATCTTAAACCCTTTTCATTTTTTCAGAGACAAAATGCATTATCTCCTACTCCATCAGCCTCACCGAAATTACTAATGAACAAATCAAATTATAATTCTCCTTCGAGAAAGCTGCATTCTCCAAGTCATTCTGAGATAATATTAAGTAGAGATTTGAACAGTGAGTTTATCGAAGAGAACACCAGAATTGACCTGTTGTCTGAATCGGGAATGCCAAAAGTAATTTTTAAATTCAAAAACATATTTTAAACCTTTTTGAACCTTTCTTTCAAAAATAAAGTATTAATTTTAATTTGCAGAAAAGATTAAGCCTCTCGTCGAGATCATCACCAGTGAATATTCGTGGAAGATCAAATCCTTATAGTGATGCCTGCCTCCCTCCTTTGCGTCAGCAAGCATTCAAACAGACAGTAACTCGGGAATCTATGAGTGATTTTGCCTTTTCGCAGGAAGAAAACATGAGGCTTGATCAATTGATTCAATCAAACAAGGTTAGATTTTGATCTCTGGTAGTTTTATTTATTAATTAAGTTAGCTATGTAAACTTAAACAACAAATCAATTTTCAGAAACGAATGAACCATTCATTGAAAAATGCCCCGTCAAAAAATCAGGACAACCGATCTAACAAGTCAAACTCTTATGTTCGTCCTACCTATAATTCAACCCGGCAAACTTTGTTCAGATCCGATAAAGTAAAACCGGAATTTGAAGATGACACTATCAGCATGACGGAAGAAGATAATTTTAAATTGGACCAATTGATAGAATCTGCAATGCCAAAGGTTCAATAACTTTTCTTATTTTAAATAAAATAAAATTAGTCATACTGTAAATATTCATATCATAAAAATCTTTAACTTTTAGAAACAATCAACTCAACCCTTCCATCGAAGCTCATCAGGAAGAGTCCTAGACAACATTTCACAGAATCGGTTGCTGCCCTATGGTTGTCATTCACCCCCTTCATCTCTTCAAGAAAATACTTGCAGAACAGGAAGAATAAAGTCGGAACAAAATGAAAATAGGAACAGTTTGACAGTGGAAGAAAATCTAAGGTTGGATGAATTAATCGCATCTGCTATGCCGAAGGTAAATTAAATACCTTTGATTCCCTTCTTCATAGCAGATTTATAAGTACATAATGCATTTATAAATTCTTTTATTTTTTATTTTTTTAGAAAAGAGTCAACTCGTCGCTGAAACCAACTTCTTCAAAAGTGCCAGTCGAAAGCATTGCTCACAGATCAAATGCTTGCATTCGCTCATCAAATCCTTCCTTACGACGTCATTCCTATGGAAATGTCGGAAAATGGAAATACTACAAAAGATTAGGATTCTCTCGAATTTTGAGATTTATTAGAGAAAATTATCCCTGATAGCTACTCAATCCTTTAAAGCATCTCGGAAGGTGCACCAGTAAAAAAAAGCACTAATTGTGGCCAGTGCAATCTTAGTTTTTACTTCATACGAAAACAACGAGCTTATATGAAAAAACTTTTATGAAAGTGAAGATGATTAAGATGAAAGTAAGGATAATAATTCAAATATAAGATTTTAGAATAATTCAAAGACTGACAGATAAAGTAATCCTTTAGTAGGAGATATTTCTGCACTAAGTGTAGACTGCGAAATACTCTTATGTAATTAATATTTCCGTAATGTTTCCACTAGCTATATTTTTGCTATTTAGAATTTGGAAATAATTTGTATAATTGAAGCAAACCCTGATAATAGCTTCGCAATTTTGCATTTTCTTTGGACTCTTAGGGCTGTAAATATTTGGTATGATATATTTTTTTCCTGTTGGAAAAGATCAATAAATGTTATTAATTATTTTTTTATACCATATATTCATCGACACTTTCGTCAAAATATTTTTAAGTTACATTTACCTATGAATACGATGATTGTGGTAATAATATTGTGCTGTGTATCGATAGAATATTCAATGTGCCACTTATCCATAGGAGTTATTCAATATTTTAAGATTAAAAGGCGAAAATCTTTTATGAGATTGTAATTTTTAACTTCTACACTTATTCTTCTAATTTTAACTCTAGTCTTCCACGTAAATAATAAAATAAGTTTTTAGACGCTCTTTTTTCTTTTTATCAATCGCAGATATTGTCATTCTATTTTATAAATAAGATAAATTTATAAAAATCAGAAAATGAATTGAAATTGAAATTAAAATGTAAATTGAAATGTCAAAAAATCATCTTCAGATATTGAAACATCAATAAGTATGCATGTACTTAGAATAATATGTAAGAATAATAAAAAATTATTAAAACCATTACCAGGATGACAATTTCTTCAGATTATATTAAGTTCTGATTTTTTTAGAAAGTAGTTGAAGATGAATCTCCAGTTAATATAAAATAATATAGTGATTATTTTTCTCTTCCGTGAGAAAATTCACGATCTTTATTTTTTCTAATTTTATTTCTATTTATGCCAATCGCGTGATCCATCTGATAACAGTTAGCGAGACGTAAACGTAACATATTATTTTCACCTCTCAGTATCTCAGAAGTTTTAAACAGTGAATTAAAGAAGAGTAAAGATTGAGCGAAAATGACAGAGCTGTCATTAAAGACTCATTAAAATCTGGTTCAGTTCCTATTGAATTTATAAATCGCGATACGTAAACGATTCCAGATCTTGCTATTTCTTTACATTTTTTAAGCAAATTGGTCTTCTGTAGGTTCAGATTCCGCTTCAATAAAAAAATATAACTGTTACGTAATTGTTACGAAATTTTTACAGAAATGTTACAACACTATTACAAAATGTTACAGTTTTCTGGATTGGTCGGTTATAATTTTTATCATCTCTCCGAGGATGTAGCAAATTCTTCCTTATTCAAAGAAAAATAAAAATCTCTTTTCCAAATGAAAATCTTGTATTGAAAAATGATTTTTGCAACCTGCGAGCTACATATTAAATTACTCAAGCTTCCGGCTTCTAATGCTCGTTTTTCAAAAAGATTGCCTCCCACTCGTTATTTACTATTGGATTTTTCTTTCCAGCCTTAATTGTAAGGTCGGTGTCCTAGAAGTTGAAGATAGACTTGAAGTCCTTATATGCATGGTCGTTTATTTCTATTTATTTCGCTGACAATTATATAGTAGACTTTTATGCTAGCCGAGCATAAAGACCGGGGACGCCTTTTTTCCGCTATTCTGATCTCCTTCAATGGATCCCAATAGACACATAAATGACATCCTGGCCTATTTATTGTCTAGTATAAATAACCAGTTCAATATTTTCACTAGACCATTTCAATTCGATATTTCTGCCCGCTTAGTCCTAGAAACATTCGCAACTTTCAAGGCAAGTTCAATTTTTAATCAACTAACTCTTTTAATAAGTATTAAAATTTTTGTTGAATCTCCCCAGGACTTCTCAGATATTTTGTTAAACTAATTTTTCAAACACTAAATTTAAACTATCTAAAAAGTAAAGTTTTTTTACAACTAAGACAAGAATTTGGAAAATATTTTAAAAGTAAGGTGTTAATAATTTAGGAAAGTGTTTTGTGGAAGTGAGTGAACTTTGTTTACTTAAATTTTATCGACGGTATTTAATTAAAGTTTTTTTTGATTTTGGAAGTGAGGAAAGGTGCTTAAGTGTCCAAAAAAAGTTCCTGACGCGTTTTTATTTAAGTGGAAGAGGAAGTTGTTCATCCGGCACTTTGATCGTGTCTGACTGGGTACGAGCTTTTTCACTGAAGTGCACAGCTTTCGTTTAAGTAGATTAGGAAGCTTTTGGCCAGCCTCGCATTTTCTTCTGAGCCTCATCAACGCTCTTATCTTACCCTCGGTCGAATATAAAAAATGATGATATTTTGTCACTAGAACCGACTTGCTTGCAAGCATTTTTCTTAAATTTTCAACATATCTACAATTAGTTTAATCCATTATCAGATATAAAAATTAAATTAAATTAATTACATTTTTTTTAGATGCGTTCCCGAGTTTTTTATTTATGTTTAGTGGTTTTGATAACTGGCGCGAAGAGTTACAAAGGCGATGATATAGCAAAGTGGTCTTTGGCACTTCAATCTTTATTAAAAAATTGTCCTATTCCTTGGAACGATCCAGGACAATACAATTTTTTTGAAAAGTTTCCAAGTTGCTTACGAAGAAGAGCTTTAATTGCTCTCGAGGCTTTTCTCGACGAAGACGTTATTCCAATTTCTGGTGGAATTGAACTTATTCGATTTCAAAGGGAAAATAAAAATTCGACGGAACATGAACTTCAAAGGTAATTTAAAGTTTTACAGGGTGGCCACAAGATTCAATTTTTCAATTTCCCTGACATTTCCCTGACTTTTCCCTGACTTTCAGACAACTTTCCATAACAGAAAAGTATTAAAAATGCGTATAAATTTTCAATAATAATACTATTGAAATTTTTCAAAAATTTTGTATAATATAACTTTAAGTCTTGTGAAATTTAAAATCACTTCACAACATTTAACATTCGTAAAAATCTGTCAAATTTATAACAATTTTTGAAATCTCTGAAAACTCATTGAAATTTCTTGAAAAATTCCTAACAACATCTTAAAATTCCACAAAATCCCTTCAGATTCGTTAATATTTTAGGAAAACCCTTAAATTTTCACTAATTGTTTTAAAATTCCTCAAAATCATTTCAAATACTTATTTAAATTCCTCAAAAAACTTTAAAATCTTTTATAATTCCTAAAAATTTCTTAAAATTTCCTGTTATCCTTCAAAATTCTATAAAACATTATCAGAATCTCGTGAAATATTTTTTAATTCCACGGGGAATTTTAAAAACTCTTAAAATGCATCAAAATTTCTTTAAATTATTGGAAACCTATTGAAATCCCTTAAAATTCGGAGCAATCTTTTGAAATTCCCAGAAACATTTTTAAATATTTTAAAATTCCACTACAATATTTAAAATTACATGAAATTCTTTACAATTATTTTACAAAATCGTTTACAAATCATAAAAATCTCGTCAAATTCTTTAAAATTCCTTAAACTTCTACAAAATCTTTTATAAATCATAAAAATGTTGCGAAATCCTTAAAAATTCCATGAGGAACATTTAAATTCTTTAAAATCACTTTAAAATAATTAAAATTTCTTAAAATTCTTACAAACCTTTTAAAATCTTTTAAATTCCACGAGAATATTTATAATTCTATAAAATCTCTTAAAATTCTTACAAGTTTCTTATAATCGTTTATAATTCCACGAAAAACTTTAAAATCCCTTAAATATATAAAGAACTTTAAAAATTGTTGGAAAACTTTTCAAAATTCCAAAAAATCTTTAGAAATTCATAAAAATCTCGTGAAATCCTTTAAAATTCCATCTGTTAAATAAATTATAAAATTATAAAATTATAAAATTATAAAATAACGTAGTTAACATAAATATCAATTGCTATTTTCCCTGACAACTACTCGCATTTCTCTGACTTCCCTGACATGTGGCCACCCTGTTTTATAAAAGGACGATTTATACAAGTTTCTAAAAAAATAGAATTTTACAAAAATTACCATTTTTACTACGATTAATTTCCTAGATCATAACTTTGATTTTCCTTTACAGTAATGAAATTAACATTGGACGAAAAGTTGACGAGTCCAGTCTGTGGGAAATCCTTAAAAATCGAATTTCTCGGACTTTTCGTACGCACGCTTTGAAATTTGATGTGGAAAACTTAACGAGTTTAGCTGAAACGAAGAACAATTCAAAATATGATGCAGTGGAAGGTAATATTCATATGTGAATAAAGTTTCGAACGTTCATTGAACGATCCAAAAAAATTTTTATTTTTTAAAAATTTCTTCCGCTAATATTACTTCAGGGATCTCAAAAACATCTTTCTACGAAGAAAAATCCTACACTTTTTACTTCTGAGGGTGAGAAACGACCCTTAACGTATTTTAACGCATGTGCAATTTAATAGTCGTTATAATTAACATTTATTTAGAGAAAAAATTATTCAAGCCTGAATTTACCATTTAAAATAATTAACATGCGCTCTGAACGCAATTTTCCTGGAGTTTAGTAACTTTTCCTATTTCAAATTGTAACTTTTGCAGTGAAAAAACAGGGTTTGCAATTTTATTAGCAAAAATTACAATTTTAAATAGTAAAACTTACTAAATTCCTGGAAAAATGCGTTCAGAGCGCATGTTGACTATTTTAAATGGTAAATTCAGCCATTTTTTTTTTCCGTGAACGTTAAAGTACGTTAAGGGTTGTTTCTCGCCCTTAGAATTAGAAAGTGTGGGATTTTCCTCCATAGAACGTATTTTTGAGGTCCCTGAAGTAATATTAGTGAAAGAAATTTTTAAAAATAAAAAATTTTTTTGGATCGTTTAATGAACGTTTGAAACTTTATTCACATATATTCATCTCTCTTTTATTGAAATTTTTTAAGTGTCCAAACTTCGGTCAGTTGAAATTTTAGGGTGTCCGAATTTCGATCAAGAAATTGAATGAATTGAATGTTTTTAGGACGAAGGCGTCACCACAGAAGACGTCATGGCATGATGATGATGATGATGATGGGTCTTCTATTAATGGGTTCAGTTTTGGTCCCCATGGGTTTCCAATTTCTCGCAGTGTTGGGAGGAAAAGCCCTTATTCTTGCAAAAATGGCCCTAATGTTGTCCAGCATTCAGGGTCTGAAAAAAGTAGCAACGAGTGGAGTAAATTATGGACTTTATCATGCCCCAATGCCGGAGACTTGGCACGAAAGGAGTCACCTAGATCCTCCTCCGGTCTTTGACGTAACTTATCAGCATTATCCGCCCATTGGCCGAAGACATTAACGAGAAAAGTGTTTTCATAAACGGAAAAACTCGCAGAATCAAAGATCAAGTGAAACTGACTGATTTTCACCGCAGTTTTTAATTCTTAAAAATTGTTTTGAGAATTGGATAATATGTAAATTGTATAATTTGTAAAAAAGACTTGTTATATATTATCTTTACCAAAGATATTCTTCCTCGAAATCGGAAAAAGTGAAGAGTTACGTATTTATTAGATTGAATTATTTATTAACTTTCTTATTATTTATTGTAATTGTATAATTGTCTGATGTATTAAATTATTATTTATAATGATTTACATTGTTTTTGAAAAATTGTTTTGAAACTAAACTTTTTATATTATAATTCTGAGAAATTCTTTTTCAGTGAATTTTATCGCTGATCCAGATTTTTCTCACGTGCGCATACATATGTTTGAGATAAACAATTTACCAGTTCATATAACAAACAAGGAGCGAAGAATGTGTTTCTTAATAATTTATTGTATTTTCATAGCGAGATGTTATCTCGCTGGTGACGCTAAAGTAACTAACCATATGGAAAATTTCTAACGTGTATACAAAATTAAATTTTAAAAAGTGCAGTTCAATTCAAGTCGATTTTCCTTCATTTATGTATTACGAGATTAACACCTAATCTCGTCGCTGCAGTGACGTCCCAGAAAAAAAATTCCACTCATTTCAAGGATTTTATATATGTATTTCTCCCATTTTACTTTTAGTTTCAATTTTTTGAGGTACTTTTATAGGATTCGTTACTATAAGGGACAAAAACAGGTGTTTCTGGATTAAATTGAAAGCAAATTGCTCGAAGCGATCTGCAAAGAATAATATATTTAAGATAACTGAATAATAATTTAATTTAATTGAACCAAAAGATACTTCGCAATAGAAATTCTTATCGCTTTTTAAAAATTGCATAAATAAGTTTATATCCTTCAACTTTTATAAATATCGAAACTAATTTTAACTCCCTGCGAGAAACAGAAAAGAAATTTGAAAAATTGATACTGGCCAATTACTTTAAATCCCGGAGATTTACGACTTTAAGAGAGAAAAGAAATACCTCAGAGAGATGCACCGGATCAATCAAACTTTTCTTTTTTCAAAGATAAAAATTTACTTTCTTAGGTTGAAGGAAGTCGTCATTTTTTTTATGGTCGGATGAAATTAGTAGATTAGTTTTCTGTGAAAACCATCAGTCTTCGATCGTATGACAAATTTCCTTCGGAGACTAGAAATCGATTCTTACGACTGTTTGTCTCACGCAGTGAAAGTTTAGGACTACAATAAAGAAAATTGTAAATTAGCGTTCCACTTACACAAATTTTAATTAAATTTGCACTCTTCGATAATCGATCCAACTTAAACTAAATTAAAAACCCAAATTACAATTTTTCTTTTGTTATTTTGAGTTATAGCCAAAAAACGATTTTTTCGAAATTTTCGATTTTTCAAACCTTCTGAAACCAAGTGAAACTAAGTGAAACCATCTAATATCGTTGAAATATCAATGATTTGTGCAATTTGAGGGAAGAATTTCAAACAGTATCTCGAAAATTGGCGATATATTGAAAAAGTGATTTTTTTTCTTTTTGATCTTTAATAACTTTCACAATTTTTGAGATATTTGAACGGCTCTTGCGCCAAATTGTCAGGAATGACAGCCGGGTTCAGGAAAATCAAGGAAAATGAAAATCCAAAAAACCGTTTTTGAGTTATAGTCAAAAAAAGATTTTTTCGAAATTTTCGATTTTTCAAACCTTCTAAAACCAAGTGAAACTAAGTGAAACCATCTAATATCGTTGAAATATCAATGATTTGTGCAATTTGAGCGAAGAATTTCAAACAGTATCTCAAAAATTGGCGATATTTTGAAAAAGTGATTTTTTTTCTTTTTGATCTTTAATAACTTTCAAAATTTTTGAGATATTTGATCGGCTCTTGCACCAAATTGTCAAGAATGACAGCCGGGTTTAGGAAAATCAAGGAAAATCAAAATCCAAAAAACCGCTTTTGAGTTATAGCCAAGAAACGATTTTTTCGAAATTTTAAATTTTTCAAATCTTCTGAAACCACGTGAAACTAAGTGAAACCATCTAATTTCGTCGAAATATCAATGTTTTGTGCAACTTAAGCGAAGAATTTCAAACAGTATCTCGAAAATTGGCGATATTTTGGAAAAGTAAGTTTTTTTTTACCTTTAATAACTTCAACAATTTTTGAGATATTTGAACGGCTCTTGCGCCAAATTGTCAGGAATGACAGCCGGGTTCAGGTAAATCAAGGAAAATGAAAATCCAAAAAACAGTTTTTGAGTTATAGCCAAAAAACGATTTTTTCGAAATTTTCGATTTTTCAAACCTTCTGAAACCACGTGAAACTAAGTGAAACCATCTAATTTCGTCGAAATATCAATGATTTGTGCAATTTTAGCGAAGAATTTCAAACAGTATCTCGAAAATTGGCGATGTTTTGGAAAAGTGAGTTTTTTTTTTACCTTTAATAACTTCCACAATTTTTGATATATTTGAACGGCTCTTACGTCAAATTGTCAGGAATGACAGCCGGGTTCAGGTAAATCAAGGAAAATCAAAATCCAAAAAACAGTTTTTGAGTTATAGCCAAAAAACGATTTTTTCGAAATTTAAAATTTTTCAAATCTTCTGAAACCACGTGAAACTAAGTGAAACCATCTAATTTCGTCGAAATATCAATGATTTGTGCAATTTGAGCGAAGAATTTCAAACAGTATCTCGAAAATTAGCGATATTTTGAAAAAGTGATTTTTTTTCTTTTTGATCTTTAATAACTTTCACAATTTTTGATATATTTGAGCGGCTCTTGCGCCAAATTGTCAGGAATGACAGCCGGGTTCAGGAAAATCAAGGAAAATCAAAATCCAAAAAACCGTTTTTGATTTATAGCCAAAAAACGATTTTTTCGAAATTTTCGATTTTTCAAACCTTCTGAAACCACGTGAAACTAAGTGAAACCATTTAATTTCGTCGAAATATCAATGATTTGTGTAATTTGAGCGAAGAATTTCAAACATATCTCGAAAATTGGCGATATTTTGGAAAAGTGATTTTTTTTATTTTTTATCTTTAATAACTTTCACAATTTTTGAGATATTTGAACGGCTCTTGCGCCAAATTGTCAGAAATGACAGCCGAGTTCAGGAAAATCAAGGAAAAATAAAAATCCAAAAAACAGTTTTTGAGTTATAGCCAAAAAACGATTTTTTTGAAATTAAAAATTTTTCAAATCTTCTGAAACCACGTTAAACTAAATGAAACCATCTAATTTCGTCGAAATATCAATGATTTGTGCAATAAAAAAACGTGATATGTATTTTTTACCTTAGATGTAATATTTCTAGTGAGACTTGAAGTTGAGAAATAATATAACTTATTGAATTGTTCAAGTTAATTTATTTACCTGAAGCCTCTTTGGATTTCAAATACAGCTGACTTGGAATGAAAGAGACTTGGAGAAACAATCGATCTCGAAGAGAATGATTATGGTACAGAAGGATCTTCTATAAACGAATAGAAGAAAAGAAAAAAGATAAAAATTGAAAGGAAGTTAAGATGATGAATACCCCTGACAAATGCATCCTCGTTGACAAATGAATTGATTAATTGTTTGGAGAAGCTACGTAGATGCTGACGTCTTTATCTTTTACGTAAACAGAGCCATTAAATACCCGGTGGTAATTCCTATGATACAAGAGTAGTAAGAATGATTTACACTCTTCGATTTATCCACTCGTGAGGAGAAGAATTCTCTGCCTGTAGACAAGCTGTCTACCTACCAAACATTTTGAGCCCCTTATCTCGCACCTCAGTCTCTTCTAATCTTTAATAACTGAAACATCTTTCCAGCACAAGTACAAGAAAGTTCATTTTAAAATCTGTGAAATCATCAACTAAAAATTGAAAGAGACGTGTTTCAATTAAAAAAAAATCATCAGGTAAATACTTTATTGGTCTGTTTGAAAAATGGCACTTTTTTAAACAAGAAACAATTGAAAGAAGAGAAAAAACTTTTCTCGGTTGGCATTCGAAGAGAGAGATATCGAAAACGAGTCTTCTCTTCATTAAGCAGGTCGAGTAATGCGCCCACGTATTATACGCATTTATATGAATCAATTCGCCAAATTTGCGGTAAAATCGATTCTTGTGAATCGCAGCGGCGCTTTTTATGAAAAAAGATATTTTTTACAATATTAATATCTACATATCCTATTCTAATCTTAAGGGTGTTGGAGCCAAGTTCTAATCTAAAAATTCGATTTCTTCATTTTACTCAACAAATATTGAATTTGGAATTTTTTCCCTTTGTAGAATTAATCCATTTTTAACTAGAATTATGCGTACAGAGCGAAAAAATATCTAATTCAAATATTTTTTAGGTAAAATGAAAATATTAAATTCTGAAGTTACATTTTGAATTCTTTGTTTTATGCAAAAAGTATCGAAACTTTAATATTTTTTCGCTCTGTATGCAGTCTTATATTTGAAAATAGATTAGCGTTACAGAGCGAAAAAATATTTATCTATAATTTTCGTTGAGTAAAATGGAGAATGGAATTTTGTGCTTAACACTTGGGTCCAACGACCTTAAAAAAGAGATGTTACCAATATATCGAACACATTTGATAAAGTAGAAATAGAATAAAAAGAAGATAAAAAGTAGAAAAAAGTCGATTTTTCAAAAAAGTACAATAAATTCCCGGGATTTTCCCGGTTTTTCCAGGTCAAAATTTTTTTCTTCCGATCAATATAGCTCCTTTTTTATAATTTTTGAAAAAACAAATAGAAAAAAATTTGATATAAAGTAGAAATAGAATAAAAAGAAGATAAAGTAGAAAAAAGTTGATTTTTCAAAAAAGTACAATAAATTCCCGGTCCTAAATGAAATTCCCGGGGTTTTCCTGGTTTTTTCCGGTCAAATTTTTTTTCTTCCGATCAATATAGTTGCCTTTTTATGATTTTTGAAAGAACAAATAGAAAAAAATGTGATAAAGTAGAAATAGAATAAAAAGAAGATAAACTCTCTAAAATTGAATCAGTGAAAGTTGACTTGCTTTCGAATACAAAGAATATTAATGTTTTCATAAAATCTGAAAAAAGTCTGCATGGATAGGTGGGTTTGGGGGAGGGTTTTGTCAAAAGTCCTTGGCTGTCCATGGGGGTGAAGCGAGGGGGTCAAAGAGTGTTGAAAAAATTGGCCACGTGATACATGATTACATGGACGGCCTCTAAGTAAAAAAAAAGCATGAAAGTAAGCAATAATTGTGAATTGCGAGAAAGGAGAATAAAGGAAGGTTGTTCCCATAATAAAAAGTGTGTTGTGAATAAAACGAATGCGGAAGCAAATATGTCTTCGCAGTATCTTATTTGGATTTTTGTGCATCTCCATGGGATGTCCCGAGTTGCGCAGAACGAGGCAATTTAAACAGTAAATTTGATATCTCATAAGGTTTACCATCAGTCGTAATTCTTTCCTTATGTCTACCGACCGTGTGTAGAAAAAGTTAAGATAAAGCAATGCAGAAAAACACACTGTATCAGTCGCATTGCTGGATCCTTACTTTGAACTCCTTTTAACTTAAAATAATTTGTATATGCAAGATAATTTGTTTTTAAGTCTCTTTTGTTAGTCTTTAGTTTTTTATTATCAGAATTTAAATTTCTTCTAATAATGAGGATCAACCAATTCTCAGGTACCAATTCTCAGGTTCAGTTTTTAATGAATTGATAAATTTTTAAAGAAACTAGGTGTTAGAAAATTAATCTAATTAAAGATAAAATAAGGAAGATTTCTTTAAGTGATGTGAAATACTGTTTTCAAAGTTCGCTTTATATTCTCTCCTGTCTCAAAATCAGAGTTCCGGAATCATATATTTTCGTGAGATGGATATTGTAAATGTCAGATGTTTTCGGGAAATTTAAAAGTTTGTTGTTGTGTATCTGTTAATCGAGTGACGCAGTCCTTTTATTTATTATAGAGATCTCTGTTTTTGAGAGTCAATTTTTGAAGCTTTTATACATTTTACAGCATGTCAGTCATGACAATCTCCGAGTTCGTGACAGGCATGAAATTATGGCACGTATTTTTTCCACGAAATTAATTGCGATACTCTATTTATGAAATAGAGTATTTTGATTTAAAGCACTTTATTTTTAAACTGATATTTCATTGTTTATTATTTTTTTTCTAAAATAAGAAGGATCTAAAGAGATGCATTGTACGTTATTTCCGATAAAAGGATACATTTCGTTATCCTCTTCTTGGAACTCTATTGTAACTTCAATATAATAAAATGTCCTCTTTGGTAAAAAAGAGAAATCAGTCTCAAGAAATACTCCAGCAACAAAATGTCCTTGTGCTTTCAGACGACTAAAACTTTCTATAGCTGGAGCGAGAAGCCATCCGTTTTGTCTCTTACTGGCAACTTTGACAAGGGAAAGAAGCCAGTGCAGAAAATAAAAATCAACGACTGTAAAAGGTGCTACCATTGTCCTTTCGAGGTCTTTGGTGGAAGAATTTTTCAAAAAATTAAACTCAATTGAATATTCGTCTCATTCTTTTCAAATAAAATCTTCTCAAATCTATAAAAGCCGAAAGGATTGCAGAAAACCCTTTTTCTAAACTAGAAATCACTTTATATCTTTGATAATGAAAGTTTAATAAACGAAGGATCAATGTCATGAATTATGTCATCAAGAAAGGAAACTAAAGAAGTACTGAATCAAATATTTTTATTTTCAGCTTCTCTTATGCAGACCCAAAGTGATTCGAGGTGATGGCAAAATTTTTTGGAAGATTAATGATCACACACTGGGACATTCTTCTGACATTTTGGAAAGATAGCCGGGGATACCGTCGCTTTTTAAATTGAATAAGAGTTACATAAGCAATTATTTAGCGACACAAAAGGAGGGGAGAAAATCTGACGCTAATTGCCATTAACAATTTTTTATCTCGATTCCGACTTGAGAAACGTGGGTGTTTGATTCGAACGACTTTTCTTTCTGCTTTTCCTGCTTCCTCTGACGTAACTGAAAGTCAAACACATTTGCGGGGCTCATGGATAAAAGTGTGCGTCATCTTCAAAAAGTACCACATTCTTAAAAGAAGGTAAGAAACGTATTGAGTTCTTTTTTCCGGTTTCGGCGGAGGTTGAAGAGGATAAAGCAAAATTTGTGGCTCTTTTACTTTTTGTTGACAAGAAAGGTACTCTCTTTCACTAATTGCATTTTCCAATTTACTGGTTCGTACCAAAACAATCGGAAATTACGGAAGTATCACATATATCGATTGAAGGACGCTAATGATTATCAGATGACTGCATTTGACAACCTCTATCGTGGTCTGTTGTCACACGATACTAATGAAAATTGCAATTGACCACCGGGTGGTTTGGGCAAGTCCTGTTTGTGTCCAAACGCGGTAAAGCCTCGTCAGGGCCGCGTCCTTTATCATCATTATATTTATTGATGTTATACATTTATGTTATATATGTACATACAAGAACGAACGCGCGCTTCGCGCGCGCATTTCCGTTCTTTTTCAATATAATATATATAATTTATGATATTTTATTTCTTAATTAAAATTTTATTTTGAAAAATTGAAGTTTTATAGGAATAACAGTGAAAATCCTAAAAAATTCACAAAAACATTAAAAATCTCTAATCTCTTAAAATCTATGTTAAACTTCTTGAAAATCTCTAAAAATTCCAAGAAACCTTTGAAAACCTTTGAAATCGCTTAAAATTTGTGAAAATCTCTTAAAATTTTCAGAAACTTCTTGAGATTCTTTTAAATTCTATGATAACAATTCAAATCCCTTTTATATCCTTTAAAATCCATTAAAAGTATTAGAAATCTCTTCAAATTCCATGAAATCCTTAAAAATTCCAGAAAAATTTTTAAACTCATAAATCTTTTGAAATCCACGTTAAAATTCATGAAAATCTCTAAAAATTACTAGAAACCTTTTGAAATTCCATGACAAACTTTAAAATCTTTTAAAATTCGCAGAAAAATTCTTGAAATTTTACGGTAACATTTAAAATCTATTTATATCTTTTATATCCTTTTTTAAATCCCACAAAATACATATTTTAAAAGTCATAAAAGTACCTTGAAGTCCGATTGAAATCTGATCAAAGTCGTGAAAACTTCTAAAACTTCCCAGAAACTTCTTGAAATTCTTTAAAATTCTACGATAACATTCAAAATCCCATTATCTCCCATAAAATCTTTAAAAATTCCATAAAATTCCCTTAAAATTCCTAGATTTTCAATGTATTTCGAGTTTAGACTCGTGACAAAATGATTATTAACTAAACCAAATTCAAAATTTCAAATTCAATTCGCGCGGAATTCACGATTCGACAAGTATCGATTGTCGAAAATCACTATCGAAACTTACACGACGACCAATCAGGAGTGCGGAATAGGCGTTACGATATTTCGACTTCGACTCAATCATCTTTTTAAAAAAGGATATATATATGATCAGTGAATTAAAAATTCCCGAGTTTTTCCAGGTCTTTTCCAATCTTTTCCCGGTCAAATTTTTTTTCTTCCGATCAATATAGTTGCCTTTTCGTGATTTTTGAAAAAACAAATAGAAAAAAATTTGATAATGTATAGAAATGGAATAAAAAGAAGATAAAAAGTAGAAAAAAGTCGATTTTTCAAAAAAGTACAATAAATTTCCGGGGTTTTCCCGGTCAACATTTTTTTCTTCTGATCAATACAGGTCCTTTTTTATGATCTTTGAAAAAACGAATAGAAAAAAATTTGATATAAAGTAGAAATAGAATAAAAAGAAGATAAAGTAGAAAAAAGTCGATTTTTCAAAAAAGTACAATAAATTCCCGGTCTTAAATGAAATTCCCGGGGTTTTCCTGGTTTTTCCCGGTCAAATTTTTTTTCTTCCGATCAATATAGTTGCCTCTTTATGATTTTTGAAAAAACAAATAGAAAAAAATTTTATAAAGTTTTTTTATTGATATGAAATAATGTTATTATTAATATATTTTTAATATTAATATTAATAATTATATTATATTAATATAATAATAATTATTATTATTATAATTATTATAATTAATATTATAATTATTATTATAATATTAATAATTATATTATATTATTATTAATATATTATAATATATTATATTTTATATATATGACTTTTTTGAAAAAAGTCGATTTTTTAAAAAAGTATAGATTTTCTCTCCGGATGTAGAAGTACAGAAATGCTTTCGAAGCATCCTAGTCTACTCATTAATATATTATAAGATATTTTTTCATATACTGCAATACATTATTTTTGGAACACTAGTCTGATTTGTAATGGTTTCTGAGAAAGGTTCAGAAGCTTGGACAATGAAGGAATAATTTTAGCAATCTTTTACCTTAGGGTTGGTAATAATTTTCTCTTTTTTAGGGCAATGAATGGGGTGGGTGGAAAAATGAGAATATTAGAAAATTAGGGATTGGAGGGGGGATACTGTTTGTATCGTAGTGCGTAGTCTTTCCTATATGCCCGGTTGATGGTTTCCGATTCTCGGGATGCGCAGGCAGACAGGATAGAGAGGTAGTGCAGAGTATAAGAGCGACGACGAGCGTCGCGACGCCTCACTGAGCCTCTCTCCCTCCAACGTTTATACTGAAACGACGATCAGACATAATTAATTGGTGTCGATTGTCTGTTGTTACTTCGCTTTTGATAACCACCTCTCACCCTTGCAGCACATCAAACAATCAAACGGATCATGTACTGCGCTCGTGCTAATTTTATGAAGGCATCTGCCGGTTTCCGGTTCCTCCTTCTCTTGGCTGCGATCCTCGCCAAGATCGACGCTTTCGTTGTGGCCCTTCCGGATCCTGCTTATTATCAGCAACAGGTAAGAAAAAGGGAATTTCACTCAAATTATTGTTCTTAAATATGTTGAAAAACTGGTCCGCTGCGCCAGCAGCAGAAAATTAATTTTTTTAGGAAAAAATGTCGGTATTGAGTTAGAGCTGCAGAAAAAAAGATTTTATTTACTTAATATTCATTTACTGTAGATAAAAAATTATAAGGTTTTTTGAAACATTTTTAAGCTGCAAAACTTTGCGAAAAAGCAAGCTTTTGTAGAAAAGTAACTTTTATTGCTGAAATGGATTATTCTTACAGTTTGATATTCTTATTCTTGCAGTATATGATAAATACAATCGATTTCTAAGAAACGGAAATGAAATATATCATGATGTTTAATTTTTTTGAAAAATCGATTTTCTGACAATATATATTGCATTATTAATATATTATATATCTCTCAAAAAGAAAAATAAACTGAAATCTACGCTGGATTTTACGCTGGATTAATCTGCGTAAATAAATGAAAAAGTTTCTTGAATGAAAATACCATTCATAATTCCTATGCGAATTCTAATTTTCATCTAGAATTTCATTACGAAAATATTAATACAGGGAGAAATGTCTGCCTCATTGTGGTGAGTCTTCCATTTCAATTTTACAAAAGCAAACATTATGTTATGTTGTTTCACCACGAATAACTGTGTATTTTCAATTTAAAAATTTAATTTATACTTCGTGCATTCATATCAGAATATCTCTAAAAATCACAATAGTAATAATTGATTTTAACTCGTTATAAAACTGATTCTAAAATTTAAAGGATCATGAATCCAATTTAAAATTATGTAACTTAATTTATTTTATACAAATATCATTATATTTAATTAACTATTATCTACGTTCTGTTGTTGTTTTTCTTTAAAGAATTGAATTACTCTGTTTTCTTTTTCATAATACATGAGGTTTAATAAATTAATAGAAGTGTATTTGCTGATAGAACTTAATTGGTCCTGTGGGGGTAACGCTTGTGGTTTCTCCTACAAAGAAATCGACGCAATTATCGGTTGGAATGATTGTCAAACAAAAACAAAAAAGTAAACATCTAACTCAATTTTCTTCAATTATTTTACAATTTTTAGCAATGAAATTTATTAACAAGGAGAATATAACTTTAAAATCCCCAAAAATATCTCTTAATCTTTTTTTTGTGCTAAAATTACTTCAGAAATAACTTTTGAATTTTTATTTTTGACATTTGATATTTTCAAAATGTAAGATAATATGTTTTGCATTGGAAATATCCTGCGAAGAGATCCGCTTTATCACGATGACTAATATCGTCCTCCATAATCTTGTAATTTCCGGGTTCAGCATCCTTCTCCGTTCGCGTTAAAAATCATCATTTTTCCCAATTTTACTCTAATGCCCTTCGATTTATCAGCCTTTAGAAATCCACCTACCTTCAATTCCGCTCCGAAATTGAAAAGGAAAACAAACAAAAGGAAAAGATTATCCATATATCCATTATCCACTATTCTTTAAAACAAAAGTGTGCGTTCAATTTTTAAATCGAATTAATTCAATGCATAAGATAGATAGATAGATATCTCATACGAGATTGAACATTTCGCAATTAACCTACTGAATTTTCTCATAAATTACAATTCACAACTACAATGCACGTTTTTAATATCAAAGAGAAACATTGAATTCAATAACGCACATCTACATCGTTTTATTATGATTCCTTTATTATTTTTCGCTTTTTCATCATGTTATGCAGCTCTTAAAGAGTAATCTTTTCTATGGAACTTTTACTAGAAAAATTTAGAAGCACAATAGAATAACCAGAACGTGATTCAGCAAAATGATTCATTAATAATGGACTTTTACCCAGAATATGGAAATCTCGAAGCCACCCACGTTTTTTTCGTGTTGCATATTCGAAATGAAGATTAAAATATTTTTCCACTTAATAACCTTTATTTTCTTTTTATTTTCTTTCAATAATCAAATTTTTTTTATTTGTCAGAAAATTTCGAAGGAATCATTACGGAGAACTTTGCCAAATAGAGAGGAAATTGAAGAAAAGGGGTTGCAAATTGACCGTTTTGGTAACACGCGACAGGAAGTCACAGGTGAGTAATATCTGCTCATTTGTTACGATTTTTTTTATCTTATCAATGTATGTACTTGCACCATATCAAATAATCACAAACCTGGGGTTGTATGAAATTTACATGTTTAAATTTCGTGAAAAAAATAAAAATTTTAAATGAGCAAATAGATAAGGTTTTATAATTTTAATTTCAGATTTTAAAAAATATACTGCAAAATGATCTAATAGTACCATTTTGCATAAATTTATTTATCTCGATGTTATGAATTTAAATAGAAATACTGACATAGGGGAAAAACAAGTGACGTGATCATGAATCGGAAATCCAGCATGTGAATCGAGAATATTTAGAATTCAGGGACGAAGTTAACTTATTGAAATTGAGGGTTGAATAAGGTAAGGGAGTGAGAAGCTAATTCAATTTCTGAGAATTGTCAACTAACTTGATCTCGGAAAGCCACTCATTTGGCCAATTTTATTCTATTCTACGAAGGACCAAGAAATGAAAGAAACTTGAGAATCAACAAAAATGAAGATTCACCCTTCTCGAAAATAATTTACGACAAAAGTAGAAAATACTCTAGTTTGAATGCTTAGAATCTTTCTTGGATGTTTTCATATTAATTTTATATTAAACATTTTAAAATAAACGTTTTAAAATAAATGGAACTGCCTTAAAATTAAAGTCAATATTAAGTAGATATTATTAAATTACAAAGTTCCAAGCTTAAAGTAGTTGCAAAAGGCATAAATTTTTAAAATAAATCTTTCACTTGATTACAGTCATAAAAATATAGTCTACTGCAAACATCAATTCATCTTTCGATCTCAAACTTTAATCCGGAAATAATCTTGCTTTCAAGGAAATAACCGAGTCTGAACTCGATTTAGAGGGTGTAAGCTTGCATTCATGCTGTTATGCATTGCATCGGCTTGTTGCATAATCTGTTAAAGTGCACCTCAAGACTCTTGTCGTTTATGTGTCAATTTCTCATAATTTCATCGCTGATCCACCATCAGCTTTTCCGTGACAAAAAAAAAACAAAAAAGTATTTTATCGACAAAAACATCATTTTCCTTTCGAGAAAATTTAAATAATTTTTTTTATTTCTTTGAACCTTTCCCATCATGCCTTAATTTACCAGCCATCACAATATTGGTCCATAATTTATTTTATAAAAAATTGGATACTAACATATTTTCAAAGCTCAATTTTCTTCGACCTTCGCATTTATGCAAGAGAATATTTCCAGTATGGTTTTCCACATTACTCTTCTTCATCATTTACATGATGAAAAGGAAAGAAAACCATTTTATCGTTATACAAATCCATACACGGAGAAAACTGGATATTAAACCGTAATATCTAGCTATTTAACTATGGGACGACTATCTAGATATTTAGATATAATATCTTAATATTACAACTTAATATCCAGATATTAAAATATATAATCCAAATATTCTAACATCCAATATTTTAATATCTGGATATTAAGTATTAATATCAAGATATTATATCTAAATATCTAGATAGTCGTCCTATAGTTAAATAGCTAGATATTACGGTTTAATATTTTAATATCTTTTGAAATTCCTAGAAACATCTTTAAATATCTTAAAATTCCACTACAATATTTAAAATTCCATGAACTCCTTTAAAATTATTTTACAAAATCTTTAACAAATCATAAAAATCTCGTCAAATTCTTTAAAATTCCCTAAAGTGAATTAAAATCTCTAAAAAAAAACTCTTGAAATAAAAAATCTCACAAAATCTTTTAAAAAACAAAAAATACTTGAAAGTTTTTTAAATACTATGAGGACTATTAAAATTCCTTAAAGTTATTTTTAAAACATAAAAATTACTTAAAATTTTTACAAGTTTCTTAAAATCCTTTAGAATTCCACGAAAAACTTTTAAATTCCTTAAAATATGTAAAAATCTCTTACAGTTTTTTGAAAACTTTTCAAAATTCCCTAAAATTCTACAAAATTTTTAAAAACCAATAAATAAAACCTCTGAATTCTTTTAAAATTCCATGAGGAACATTAAAATCCCTTTAAATTCCTTAAAATTTCTTAAAATTCTTACAAGTTTCTTAAAATTCTTTACCATATAATTCTACGAAAACTTTAAAATCCCTTAAAATACGTAAAAAATCTTTTAAAATTTTTGAAAACTTTTCAAAATTCCCTAAAATTCCACAAAATCTTTAGAAAATCACAAAAATCTCGTGAAATCCTTTAAAATTCCCCGAGGAACATTAAAATCTCTTAAAATCACTTAAAAAAATAAAAATTTGTTTAAATTTTTACAAGTCTTTTAAAATCCTCTAAAATTTCTCAAGAAACTTTAAAATTCCTTAAAATTCTTTGAATTTCTAGAAACCTCTTAAAATTCACTGAAATCTTTTGAAATTTCTAGAAATATTTTTAAATTTCTTAAAATTTAACTATAATTTTTAAAATTCTATAAAATGTCATAAATTCTTTCAAATCTATTAAAGTTCCACGAAATCGTTTACAATTTCACAAAATCTCTTACGAATCATAAAAATCTTGCAAAATCCTTTAAAATTCAATAAGGAACTTTGAAATTCGCTAAAATACATTAAAATCTCTAAATAAAAATTCTTGGAAACAAAAGCCTCACAAAATCCTTTAAAAATTAAAAATAATTTTTGAAATTTTTTTTAATTCCACGAGGAATATTTAAATTTCTTAAAATCATTTAAAAAATGTCAAACTTTCTTTAAATTTTTACAAGCTTCTTAAAATTCCATAAAATTCTACAAAATCTTTTGTAAAACATAAAAATATTGAGAGATTCCTTCAAATTTCAATCAAATCCCGTAAAATCACTTTAAAAAAAACAAAGTTTTTTAATATTCTTACAAACCTTTTAAAGTCCTTTAAAATTCTGCAAGGAAATTTAAAATTCCTTAAAATTCCTTACACGGAGAAAACTGGATATTAAACCGTAATATCTAGCTATTTAACTATGGGACGACTATCTAGATATTTAGATATAATATCTTGATATTAAAGTATATAATCCAAATATTCTAACATCCAATATTTTAATATCTGGATATTAAGTATTAATATCAAGATATTATATCTAAATATCTAGATAGTTGTCCTATAGTTAAATAGCTAGATATTACGATTTAATATCCAGTTTTCTCCGTGTAATTTTCTCATAAAAAAATTTCTGGAATAACAGTTTTCCTCTGAATGCTTCCTCATTAACTTGAGAGAAGGGCTGTGTTTATGAGCTGCGAAAGACAGTAAAGGACTAAGCCGATTATTTAATTATCAATATATTCATTGAGTATATTCTAAATGTTTAATTTTCTCTGTTAATTTAATTATTCCATCATCACTTGCAGATTGTATGTTCGTGACGAGCGAGGCTGGTTATTTTACCTATAATTCATCAAAGGAGGATGAAACTGTTTGTGGAGTGTATTTTATGACAGAACCTAGTCGCAGAGTGGAGGTGATTTTCACTCATTTTGACGTCCCTTGTGAAGGCAGTGGTTTGGCATCGGTAAGCATTATTTGATAATTAATTACCAAATTAAGTTAAAAACGAAAATATCATCTTCAAAAACAAAACCAAATAAAATTTAATTAAGAGTCCTTGTTTATTGTTTTTAAGTATTTTTCAGAATCCACATGTTTCTCATATTATACTAAGTTTTATTTATTTAACAAATTTTCAACATGACTGGTAATTTCCTCTTTATTTGCAGTTCGTAGATGGTTGGGAATTAAATGGCGAGTTCTTTCCAAGTCCAAGCGATCATCATTTACCTCTGGAGCAGAGAGTGAGTGAATTTTGCGGTCCCAGGGTGAATAGAATTTTCTTGAGTTCGCAAAATGCAGCCCTCATTCAGTACAGAATACCCATGAGGGGTAAAGGCTTCACTATCCTTGTACGACATCCAGAAAATCCAGAACGTAAGTATTTTCTTCGAATAGAATATTCACATTTTAATATTATTGGAATTATCCAGAATTTTTAATCGGCGAAGTAGATAAAACAGTATTTATCCAGACAAAAATAGAAATCGTCTAGCCTGGCGAAGTAGATAAACCAGAGTTTTGTCAGACATTCTAAAAATGTAGTAGGTGAAGCATAGTTTAGTCAGACTATAACGAAGAATCGATTTATGTATAACTGGAGATTAATTGTTATCACATTTCTACCTTTTTATAAGATTCACACATTTACATGGATTAAAATTAATTTTACTTTCGGAAGAAATACCTTTTAGATTTTTTGCTTCCTTATAGAGGAAGCTTTGTAGTGGTGACAGAAATCCAGTTTCTAAAGAAAGGTTTTTTTGAACATATTTTAAGTGGAATATATCTAATATGACGAATGCATTTCATTGAAAAATAAGAAAGTTATGCTTAATTAATTTTTTAAAAATCAATTTTTCGAATATAACTTGTCAAATAATCAAAATTTAATGCTGATGTAAAGAAAATAAACTTAAATTAAATAAAATGAAATAAAATAAAAAATTTTTTATTTAAAAAAATGAGGAAGCAAATTATATTTGTTTACAGGAAGCAAAGTGCTCATTGAATAAGTACAAAAGTTGATACAACTTCACAGCTAGTTTTATATTTTTTGGATAATATTATAGCTTGATAAAATTATTGAGTTGAAGTTTCAGACATCTAGTCTGACGATTTTTTATTTTTACATTCATTGGAATAAAAATATTTTAAAAAATGGTTCCAAAACCCAACATTTTTATTTAATTACTAGGAGTAATTTTAGAGAATTTATAGGAATTTGCAAAAGATTTCAAGAGATTTATAGCAACTTTAAGGAATTTCAAGGGATGCTAAGAGATTTTGATTGATATTATAGGAATTTAAAGGGATTTTTAAAAGAGTTGAAAAGAGTTATCAATAGATTTTTTTTTAGAGATTTCACAAAATTTCAAGACATTTTGACTGATTTTAACGAATTTTAAGGAATTTAAAGAGATTTCAAGATATTTCAAGAGCTTGGAAAATATTTCAAGAAATTTTAATTAACTTCAAGGAATTTTTATATGTTTTAAACAATTTTGAGACATTTACAGAAGATTTAAAAGTTTTTAAAGAATTTCAATTAATGTTAAGGGATTTTAAGGGATTTCATTTGATTTACTCCACATTAGAATAAATTCCTTAAAATTTCTTAAAATCACTTTCTGTTTTGAAATCTTTTGAAAATTTTTAAACTCTCTTGAATTCTTTCGAATTCCGATGAAACTCCTTACAATCACTTATCACTCAAATCTCTTGAAATCCCTTGAAATTCCTTAAAGTCACTTAAAATCTGATAAAATCCTTTAATCCTTTTATGTCTTGAAATTTTGTGAAATCTCTAGAAATTTCTAAAAATCTCTGGAACATTCTTTTGATAACTCTTTCAAACTTTTACAAAAATCCCTTGAAATCTTGTGAAAACTCTTAAAAATCCTTAAACTGTTTTGAATTCTTCTAAAAATCTGAAATTCCTTAAAATGAAAAATCACTTAAAATCTCTATAAAATTCCTTGAAATTTCTTAAATACCTGGACAACGCCGGGTAAATTTCGACTAGTAAATAAATAAAATGACAAATAAAATGATTTTGGGAACTTTTTTCATATTCTTAATCCAAAAAATGCAAAAAAAATAATAAAATACAAATTTTCGTCAGACTAGACGTCTGAAACTTCAACCCAATATAAAATTGATATTTCTAGAACATTAAGATTGTCTTTCTTCCTTAATGGTTTATGATCAGAGAAACGATGTCATCCAAGCGCGAAATTTGTCATCTATTTCTGTATCTCTCCTAATAACAGTAAAGGGTAATTAAGGGAAACGCATGAATATTCGCCAAGTTGTATCTTGAACGAGAAAGTTTTAATTGGCTCGTAACGCGGGTATGTACTAATAAATTGTCTTTCTGAGCGAACGTGATACTTGGGAGGAAAAGGGATGAGAAATTGAGAAACTGATGCTCCACATTCTGTCTTATGATCGGGTATAGTTAAATTCTGCAATATTAGTGAACTTGTATGCTTGTTTCAGCCTGTAATGTGTTGGCCAATGCGACCATGGCTTCATTTACGTTACGCAATTACCGAAGACGAAGTAATTGTACCCTCACGGCACTTTACCCTTGTGCAGTTCGCGTGATGGCTCACAGCGTCGGCAAGAAAAATTTATTCACTGGAACTGGGATTATGCAAAAGGTTCGTATTTCTATTTTATGGGAAGCTATTCCGCAGAGAAACAATAAAATAAATTCAAATTACTTCTCTTTCCATTATTCCATATTCTTGAAAGTTTTATCAACTGTTATTGAAAGTGAAATTTAAATTCAAAGGTATTTTAATAAAGTTATTTCTGTAATTTCAGGGGCAGAAGTTTATCTCAATATTTAATCTCGAATTTTCAAGTCTATCCTTACTTCCAACGGAAGTATTAAGATTTTTATAGCAATCAATTTAACTTCCGGAATTATAGCGATAAAAATAAATTGGATCTTTTTTCGCCACCTTTCATTTTTCTAGAATTTGGCTGCTTTTAAAAAAGCAGTTTTATGGTAATATTAAAAATAAACAATTAACTAATTTATTACGAATAATTAATAAATTAATTTAATAATTAATTAACCGGTTTTTCAAATAATACTGTACATAACTATAAATTTATACGGTATTTTTTTTAGAAAACAAAATCACAATTAAACATCAATACAACTGTAAAGGTAGTTAATTTTGAAAACAATCTAACAACTATTATTGTTTATAAAGCAAAACACATGTTGTAATTATTTAATTTATGAAATATAAGGAAACATTTTTTATAAATACTAGCAAACCAAGAGACGCGATACGCGCGTGATTGTTTTATTTTTCTTCTTACAATTTTATTCAAAGTCATTCCAAATCCAATCAGATTTGAAACTATAATCTATTCGAGATTTTCGAGACATTTTTAGAGAGGAATTTCAAGAGGTTTATAGAAATTTTAAGGGAATTTGACGATTTTTAAGTGATTTTTACGAAATTCAAGAGATTTTTAGGATTTTAAAAAAATATTTTGTAGAATTTTATGGAATTTTAAGAGACTTTTAAAAATTCTAAGAGATTTTAAGAGACTTTTAAAAATTCTAAGGGATTTTAAGAGATTCTAAATGTTTTGAAATTTTGAAGGAATTTTAAGAGGTTTCTAAAATTTTTTAAAGATTTCAACGAATTTAAGCGATTTATAAGGTATTCGTGAAGTTTTAAGGAATTTTAAAAGGTTTGTCAGAGTTTTATGGGGTTTTAAGAAATTTTATGAGATTTCTAATAATTTTAAGTGATTTCAAGAGATTTTTCTCATATTTCAAAGATTTTGTGAGAATTTTAAAGGGTTTCATGGAATTTGATAAAAGATTTCTAATAGTTTTAACAGATTTTAAAGATATAAAAGGATTTTAAATGTTACCGTAAAATTTCAAAAATTTTCTGGTAATTTTAAGAGATTTTAATGTTTGTCATGGAATTTTATGGAGAGATTTCAAAAGATTTTTACAATTTTAAAAATATTTAGTAGAATTTAAAAGGATTTCAAAGGCTGTACATTTTTAAGGGCTTTCAAGAAAGTCGATTTTTAAAAGATATTACGGAATTTTTAAGAATTTGATGGATTTTTATAAGATTTTTAATAATTTTAAATAATTTCAAGAGATTTTTCTAATTTTTAAAATATTTTGTATAGAATCTTAACGTGGATTTTAGAAGATTTATGAATTTGAAAATTTTTGTGTAATTTTAAGGGATTTCATGCAGGCCCGTACCCAGGATTTTGTTTCGGGGGGGGGGGGGCACAGATTTAAAAATAATATCATCATCAGAATATCATACGTTAAAATCGTAAAAATTTACAAAAAACTGAACTTTCTGAAATTTCGGGGGGGGGGCAGGGCCCCTCGCCCCTCCCTGGGTACGTGCCTGGTTTCATGGAATTTGAAGACATTTCTCATACTTTTAATGGATTTTAAATGATATAAAAGGGATTTTAATTGTTATCGTAGAATTTAAAAGAATTTCAAGAAGTTTTTGGAAATTTTAAGAGATTTTCACGAATTTCAAGCGATTTCAAAGATTTTCAAAGGTTTCTTGGAATTTTTAGAGATTTTAAAGAATTTTAACATAGATTTTAAGAGATTAATTATTTTGAAAGTTTTTCTGAATTTTTAAGTATTTTCAAGCGATTATTCTAATTTTTAAAAGAATTTGTAAAAATTTTAAGGATTTCATGGAATTACATGAAATTTCTAATGATTTTAAGAGATTTTAAATGTTAAGAAACTTCAAGAGGTTTCTAGAAATTCTTAGAGATTTTCACGAATTTTAACCATGGATTTCAAGAGATTAATGATTTCAAAGGTTTTCGTGAATTTTTAAGAATTTTTAAGTAAATACGTTCAATTCCTCGTTCCTGTGACCATAAAGATGATAACTAATTTTTGTTATTTATTTAAGTGTGACGGAATTGATCAAGTTCAAATTGGCGGCAGTGTCGGGCTTGAATCAAAAAATCTTGAAGTTCTCGACACAGTCTGTGGAACAAATTTAAAACCAGGTTGGTCATTTTATTATATTAGATTAAATTTCAATTTTTCGTGAAGTTACATATCTTTAATGAGAAATGGCATTGTATAATGTAATTTTGATTTTATTAGGTGGTGAGAAGGTTGTGGGTTGTGGCGTAACGTCAGTAAGGTTAATATCGAGCGGACGTTATGATAATTTCGTGAAGGTAATCATCCGCAAGGCGGAGGAGAACGATATTCTCGATGTTAATCTTCTCTGTGGTCTATGAAGCTCTGCAATGAATAGTAAGGTACTCATCACCTCTTTAGATGAATGTAAACTCATCTCTGAATTTAAATTACGTACTAAATTTACTAACAACTCAATTTCACGAATAATATATTCAAACCTATCTATCAATTCTATCTTCAAAATATATTCCATACACCAAAAAGTTACTATATCTCAAGTATTGTTTTATTAGTAAAATTTAGTTAATTTCAAATTCTTCTTTAAAAGTTTAAATATTGTTAAATATTGAATGTTTTGGAAACGAAAAAAATTTACCTTGTTCGTTTTGAAAATTTTATTTTGCTTAATAATAATATAGAAACTTATATTTTATTAAATTTGTATGGTTCTGTTGGTTATTATTATTATTATTATTATTATTATTATTAGTTATATATATTATTTCAGATGCAACCTTCTGATACGTGTGCGAATATACGTCATATTTATCATGTGAATGGTCAAAAAAAGATCAGCGGAGAATATTAATAAGCATATTTTCAGTAGAGCTCATCCTCGATCCTTTAAAGGTACCTTACATCTTCGATTATTGAGTATAAAGGAAATGATTTTTGTGTCAAAAACGACTTTCACGCGTTTGTTGTATTTTTTGTTATGTTTTAAAAAAATTAAATGTATATCGTCAAGTCCATTTCAAAATAAATGTAACGTAGCTCACTTCGTATCAACCTCTTTCCGAAAAAATCTAAAACGAATAAATGGTACCGGAAACAGTCAATTTATTATATTTCCTTGCCTTTAAATTGAATTCAATTTTGTTGTATTATCAGCGACTTTGATCATTATTCAACACTCTTTTAAAATTTTTATTGAGATATGCTTACTTCTGAAATATAACTAACGAAGTAACTTGAAATGTTAACAAATATCATCTGTGAAAATTCAAATTTAAATGTTCTATTTATTGTAACTGATTTTGATTCGGAAAAAAGGTGAAAAGAAAATTTCTCCTTTATCTTCTATTACCGACTGTGGTTCAATTTCCATCTGGAAATAAAGTAGTGACACGAACGAGAGTCGAGAGAAGATAAATGATTCTGTATCAACAATCGGTGTTAATTACAATTGAAAAAGATAAATCCATTTTTATTATTACTTTATGTAATATTTTATATGATTACAGAAATTAGAAAAAATATTGTAATTAGATTAGGAAAATAAATTGTAAATTAGAAGATTCTTTAAATTATTATTTAAAACTTAATTTTATGATTGAACCTTAGAAAAAAATGACAACTAAAATAATGTTTAAAAATATGTTGAAACCAGTTTTAACAACTTGAGTATTTTCCGAACTTCCGAAACATGACTTTAAAGTTAAATATATGAATTTTACATCAGGAATAAAAGATTCAAAAATAGTAAAATATAAACTAAAAACTAAAATCTGTGAACTCTATTTTTCCTTATATCGCACAACTTTTCCTCAACATTTGTGTTTTCTTTAAACGGTAAAGAGCTTTTAAATGCAAATAATGGAAAACTCTCTGAAAATATTTCAAAAACTAGAGAGTTTCTTGTTACAATTTATTCAAGAGTATCAAGAAAAATAGAAAATAAAGATGCGAAAACAAAAGAATAAACTAAAGCTGCTACATTCCGAAAGGAGTGGAAAATATCGAAAAAAGTTGGCTTTCCGCATAATGTATAGGAGCAACGAAACGATTTTAATGCACTTGAAACTGATTATTTCATGCAAGCGGTAGAGTGTTTTCCTCCATTTAAACTCTCTTTTCAAACCTTAAATTCTTAAAACTTGGAAATTATTAAATTTACTATCCAATTGTGAAGGATCTTGTTTTCGTTCTTTCGTTTTGTGGGATGCATAAAAGAAATCTTGAAATAAAATATAGAAGAAAGAACATGAAAGGATAAGCTGCAGGAATAGTGGGACTTGCTTCAGACAAATAAAGATCTACGGAGGTGTACTTAACCCTGGATCTATTTTTTATAAATGCCAGACAGAATCAATAAAATTGATTTTCCTGCACCTTTTATTTGGCGAATTTTATTGCCAAGGTAATAAAGTTAAGTGGAGTTAAAACGTCAGAAATATCCAAAAAAAGTAACATTTATTCCAAATTTTCCTTTGCTTAAAAATCAGTAGAGCATTATAGAAATGTCATGTTGTTTCTCAATTAAATTCCACCACCGAAATTGAGTTTGCTCAGAAAGTTTCAAATGGCCACTTGTATTTACTGATTGTTTATTTACCTTGTAAATTACTGGACAATAATTCCATAGTCTAGTCTCTATATTTCACTACATATGTCACGATAAAAATAATTCCATAATTTGATGAATTTGGTCAATTGAAAACTTAAAAAATTCTTTTACAAGGTATATATGTCTTGGAAATTTTATAAATAATGAAGGTACTAAGCAAAATCCAGGGTTGATACCAACATATTATTCCACGAATTCCTACCACGGAAAGATGCGTGATCCTATGGTTTACGAGCTATGAATATTGTACGAGGTGTTCCATATGGCAGAGAATGTTGCCTCGAGATGGGAATGTCATCTATATGAATATTCTTTTTCAATAACGCCGAGATCACTTTTTATTGTGGATGAAAATAAATGTATCGAGCTTTTATCGATCTGAGTCTGTGATTAATTTTGTATTAATGCATATGTTTTGAATCCTGAATTTGATCTCAATATTTACTACGTTTTCATTGTGTCTATTTTTAAAGAATCTGAAACAGCTTCAGCTTTATTTTAATGAATATAAATCTACATAAAAGAAAGGTACTCTAATTCTTTAAACCTTCTTTACCTGAAAAAACTGATATATTGCAAAATAAAGAGCAGAGGATAAAACACGTATTTTAAATTCCAACGATTCATTTACAAACGTGACTTCGTTACTTTCCTTTTTTGTCGTGGAATGATTTTCATGTAAATTCAACACAAAATGTTATACCTTGAAATTTTCCCTTGGTATAATTTATTCACGAGGCAGTTTTCGAGTAATTCATTTTGAAGAATGAGCCAATTGTCTTCTTCATTGCAAACGTGACTTCCAAAACAAAGCAAATGTTAATTCAGGAGTCATTTTTAAGTAAATAATTTTGAAATAAGTGGTAATAAATTTTCCGAATTCAGCATAAACATGAACCATATAACATATTATCAAAATCGGTAAATCTCAATCCTATCTTAAAAAAGTGGTGTCACAAATAAATGTCTCGAAAATCTCGCATACATTGTTGTTGCAAACCTGATTGGCTTTTGAATGACTTGAAGTCGAATAAAGAAAAACAAACTAACGGCGCAAAAAAATTTCACGAAAATCTTCGAAATCCCTTAAAATTGATTCCTTCAAATTCCCAGAAACCTCTTAAAATCCCTTGAAAATCCACAAAAACCATTAAAATCATGAATCTCTTGAAATCCAAGTTCAAATTCGCAAAAATCTCTAAAAATTCCTAAAAACCTCTTGGAATTTCATAATATTTAAAATCTCTTAAAATCCTTAAAAATCTTATCAAATTCCATGAAAACCTTCAAAATTCTACAAAATCTTTTAAAAATTAGAGAAATCTCATAAAATCCTTACGACATTTTACGACATTTTACGACAACATTCAAAATCCTTTTAAATTCTACAAAATCTTTTAAAAATCAAAAATCCCTGCAAATTATTCGAAATTTCATAAAATTTCACAAAATTCTTAAAAATCCCATAAAATATTTTTAAAATTATTAAAATCTCTTGCATTCTTTTAAAATTTTAAAAATTTTTAAAATTAAAATTTAAAAAATTTTAGAAATTTTATGACAATATTTAAAATTCTCTTAAAATTCTCTTTAAAACACCCAGAAACCTTTTCAAATCACTTACAATTTTACGAAAACCTTCCAAATCGCTTAAAATTCGTTGAAACTCTTTGAACTCTAGGATAAAATTTAAAGCCTCTTTACGTCGTTTAAAATTCATTAACGTTATTAGAAGTCACATTAAATTCCACAAAATCTTGAAAAAATCATAAAAATCTTTTGAATTTGCTTAATATTTCTCGAAATTTTACGAAAACCTTCCAAATTCCTTAAAATTCGTTAAGATTTCTTCAAACTCCCAGAAACCTCTTAAAATCCCTTAAAAATCCACAAAAATCATTAAAATCATGAAATCTTATAAAATTCCATGAAATCCTTCAAAATTCTACAAAACCTTTTAAAAATTAGAAAAATCTCAGAAAATTCTTTAACATTTTACGGTAACTTTCAAAATTCTTTTAAATTCTACTAAATCTTTTAAAAATCCCTGCAAATTATTCGAAATCTCATAAAATTTCACAAAATCCCATAAAATATTTTTAAAACTATTAAAACTCTTGCATTCTTTTAAAATTCCTGGAAAAATTTTATGACAACATTTAAAATTCTCTTAAAATTGGTGAAAACCGCTTAAAATTCTCAGAAACTTCTTGAAACTCTTTGAATTCTATGCGATAAAATTTAGAGTCCCTTTACAACGTTTAAAATTCATTAAAATTATTAGAAATCTCATTAAATTCCACAAAATCTTTAAAAAATCATAAAAATCTTTTGAATTCGCTTAATATTCCTCGAAATTTCACAAAAACATTAGAAATTGCTTGAAATTCGTTGAAATCTCTTAAAGTTCTTAGAAACCTCATAATCTTCCTCAAAATTTCAAAGCATTTCAAATCCCTTAAAATTCCCTTTAAAAAATCTCTTAAAATTTCATGAATTATTCCGTTCAAATTCCGCGAAATATTCCTCGAAATTCCTGAAAATTCCATGAAATTTTTCAAAAATCTTTCAAAAATCCTAAAAATCTTTAGAACTTCGTAAAAATCACTTGAAAATTGTCAAAATCCATTGAAGTTCCCAGAAACCTTATTTTGAAGCTCTCTGATAAAGATGATTAAAGAAATGTCTCTAAAATCTCGCATAAATTTTATTATTGTTTCAAATCTGCTCTCTACATTTGAATCAGCGACATTTTATTGGTTTTTGAATGACTTGAAGTTGTAAGAAGTAAAAAAAATAATCATGCGCGAAGTGCACGTGTTGGTTTACTAATTACAGAAATTCTTAACTATAACCGAAACATATTATCTACTATGGTGATCCAGTTTTAAATAAAAATTGAATGAATGAAAATTAAATTAAAATTAAATGAAAATAAATTTTAAATGAACTAATTATAGTCAGATGATATTTACAGAATAAAAAATTCGTTACTATCCTTTTTTTGGTGTTCCTTCAATTGAATTGAAATTGGTTTATTACCAGAGAATCTACTGCATGTAATATGCAGTTCTCAATCTGACATGAGTGTATATATACTCTACGCTCATCCCAGCAATGTAAACGTGTCCTGACTGATCTCTACGCACTATACCTAACATTCAACACACTCAAACATGTTCTGACACTGTCGTCTGCTGCCCGAGAATTGTAATTAACATTTGTCATTGTGTCTCCGCTTCTCGTCATCCGCAATAGTCCATTTCGACAATAAGGAACACCTGCTATTCAATTCAAACCTCCAAAGATTATTGTTTATAGTTTATTATCATTTCGGAAACAATTTTTCAACTTTTACCCCTAATTTAAAAAAAAAATCTAAACAAAATTATCCTGAAGGTCACGGGGCAAAGGAATGGAATTCTAAAATAAAAGTGAAAAAGAAATATTGAAAAAAGAAACCAATCCAATTTCACTTCGTAGGACTTAATTTTTTAAAGCTTTTGTATTAAAAAGAATAAAGAATGCTTTCTTAGAAGAAATATTTCAGGTCGTACATTTGACGTTGTAGCATCACATAAGAGTGTACCTTAGCCTAGAGGCTACAAGGACCAATTAGCAGAGAGACGAATCATTAGTACAAAACAATGACGAAACTCGAGTGATGACATATATTTTCAGTACGTCTCTTAAACGAGGCTGCTGTCTTGACATGTGAATTTCCTCTGATAATCTCGAATCTCCCGATACATGTTACTCTATCAGTATCGAAATACACTTGTAACAGGATATGACGCACTTCTACTAATAACACTCTACACTATTAATATACGTGTATGTAGAATTACATTAAACTTTAGCTTTACTCCGAGTTTCGAGACAAATAACGATATCAGCTGCAAACTGCACGTAATGTAGGTCAGAGTAGAAGGTCTTCAAATTTCATTATTATTATAACTATCAGAACATAATTTAATACAAGAGTCCTTGTTTAACACTTAAAAATTTACACGACGAAGAAAACTCTTACCATGTTTAACAAAATATGTTGAAACTTTAGAAAAAGTTCAACTTTCATGAATTTGAATTTTTTCTGAACCTCGAGCATTCTCTGAAGCGCTAAATAGTAAATGAACCAAAATGGCGGCTATTTTAGTTTTCTAAACAAATAAAACTTTTTTGATTTCGAACTAAAACATTTGAAACTGCAACAATAGCATCAACTTTTCTAACTGTAGAATTAGGCTCTATACTAGAAAATGCAGACGTTGAATTCAACAAAGTAACGTCGATTTAAATTGTCGAAACAAAGAAAACTTCTACAATTTTTAAGAAAACGCTTTGAAACTTGTACGAAGTTCAAGTTTGATCGATTATGTAATTTTGACCAGCTGAAGGATCGATAACTGTTGAATAAACAAAATGAGGCTTTGGTCTATATACACTTATGAATTATAAAGATATTCTAGTCGCCAATAAAGTTGAGAACGAAAATGTCTTTAAATCGATTTCAACTGATGAGCATTTTTTGAGTATTTACTTATGTGTAGGTACTCACTAATTTAATGTCCGGTTATTCTCCAGGGGAGAATACCTAGTGACTTCTAATAAGTAGCGGACAATCGTAATTCGCATGTATCACGCAACACACCTGGATCTTGCAGGTGCTCGCCCAAGTGCAAGTGCCGGAAAACAAATAAATAATTAAATAACACTCTAAAGTAATGATACTAATATTACTGACCTATTCTGACGTCTAAATTAAAAATTTAGATAAGTAACATTGTCTATATGGTCGATTCAGCCGAATTGACAAAATGTCACTTAATTATTCAAGTTTTTAGTTTGGATTGCAGTAGATATATATTTAAGATAATGAATTTTAATGGAAAGAACAGTATCGATTAAGATGTATTCAAGAGAAGTGAGTTAAATGAAACGTTTGGTTTAATCGGATTTTCACGTAAATAACGTTAATTAATTTTTATTGCGATTATAGGTATCCACGACCGTTAGATTTTCTCTCTGAAAACTAACTTCAACGTCTAAAGTTTTGGTATTTAACAAAAGCGACATTGTCCTTATTAATAATAATTTTAACGTTAATACTCCTATAATTATAACATAGGAGACTTGATTTATGGGGACTCGATTGATGCTCATCCTAGAATTTCCACTGGTTACATTCGTTGATGAGGGGAACCGAGTGGCAGGGAGAGAGGTGCCTCTTCCTGCCTCTCATGACCACGAGCTCAACGAATTCATGCAGTAGTACACTCTATAAATTTCGTTATGTAAATTTTTGGAAGCGTTTCAGGGCCGTATACGTAGACCATACTGAAAATGAATGAAAGCTAAACACAAGTTCCCAGCATATTTCTCCATAAGTTTTTAAATATAAAAACAGAGGCGAACTAATCACCGCATCCTCTAGATTCTCATGGCGTAGCTCCCTGGCGGAAGGTTTGAATTGAAATTCATTCCGAACCAATCCGAAAGCTTCCGAATCATTCCGGAATTTGTGTCCGAACCAAACAG
>CAJFCP010000162.1:444161-499395 GCA_904066005.1 Synergus itoensis | reverse complement strand
CTTAAAATTCCTTGAAACTTCACAAGATTTAAAATCCCTTAAAATTCCTTAGCTTTAAAAATTTTCTTGAAATCCAAGTTAAAATTAGTAAAAATCTCTAAAAATTCGTAAAAAAAACTCTTGGAATTTCTTAACATTTAGAATTTCTTAACATCCTTAGAAATTTTATCAAATTTCATGAAATCCTTAAAAATTCTACAAAATCTTTTAATAATTAGAACAATATCATAAAATCTCTTAAAATTTACAAAAACCTTCGAAATGCTTTTAAATTATATAAATTCTTTTAAAAGTCTTATATGTATAGAAATTCTTTTGAAATCTCTCAATAAAATTACCTTAAAATTCCTTGAAACTTCACAAGATTTAAAATCCCTTAAAATTCCTTAGCTTTAAAAATTTTCTTGAAATCCAAGTTAAAATTAGCAAAAATCTCTAAAAATTCATAAAAAAAACTCTTGGAATTTCTTAAAATCCTTAGAAATCTTATCAAATTTCATGAAATCCTTAAAAATTCTACAAAATCTTTTGATAATTAAAACAATCTCATAAAATCTCTTAAAATTTTACAAAAACCTTCGAAATGCTTTTAAATTCTATAAATTCTTTTGAAATCCCTCAATAAAATTACCTTAAAATTCCCATGAAATCCTGAAAATTCTATAAAATCTTTTAAAAATCAGAAAATCCGTTAAAATTATGAAAATCTCTTGACTTCTTTTAAAATTCCTGGAAATTTTATTATAATAACATTTAAAATTCCTTAGCTTTGAAAATTCTCTTGAAATTTCATGAATTCCATTAAAATTCCGCGAAATATCCTGAAATATCTTCAAATTCCATTGATTTTTTAATGACTTGAAGTTGTAAGAAATTAAATAAATAATCATGCGCGTAACGCGCGTGTTGGTCTGCTAGTAATTAAAAATGAATCTGGGCTGACAAAAGGGATGTTTGTGCAAATATTGGTGAATTTGCAAAGATGATAAATCGTACAACAGCGAGTGTGAGTGTTATAGTTTGTAATTGTGCGATTATTGCATAAACCACAGCAGAATGGTTGAGGGTATCGAATCTACATTATTATGCGAAGCTAGTTCCAAATAATCCCTTTGTGGCTCACCTAGTCTCTACATGGTTCAATTATAATCAGTCAGAAATTCCCTCCGACGTTCCATTCTGTTGCATGAGCTGGCTTTGATGCTAGATTTGTGGAGTTCTCTCAGCAATAAAGTCCAGCTTGATTGTTATTAATACCGGAGTGGTGAGAACACAAGGACACAAAATTTAGTGAAGCTCATGCAAAGCCATGAAACACTAAACCAAAGCCCAAAATCTCAAACTCAATAAGTTTGCTCGAAACTTTTTCATCAACTCCAGTAACCAAATTAAAGTGAGAGGACAGAGTTTCGGCTGTAATTAAAAAGAAGAGGAACTATTTGTTTTTAAAAAAAGTTGGAAATCCGCTCGAGTTGGGCAATTTTGTCAGAAACTGTGCGATTGCAGTGAATACGGGTTTGATTGAGCGTACCACGTTCAATAAACGTCGTTGACTTTGGTGTCTCATGGATAGAAGTTCTAGCCTTGTTTACCAGGGTGGTAGGTGAATCAAACTCGCGCACCTGTAATCATCCTATACCGTATGATCTCGCTTCGATATTGCAATTGTTGTAAACCCGGTAACAAGACGTATATTGAAATGAATTAAAATGATTTCGAAATTTTCAAAAACGCAATTGCTTTGAATTGAAAGCGTTATGAATTTGAGTTAAATTTTCAACACTTTAATCCAATTTAATTCTGCAGGATTGAATATTATATTGAAATTAGTGGTGGTAAATATCGACAAAAAAACGTATCGATATGTATCGATATTTTATGACAATGTATCGATACATATCGATACACATCGATATCTTCCCCCTCCCCTCTGAATTATTAAAGAACTGAAATCCGAGACAAATCCGAGATACAATACACCTTAACACCTTTAAACTATATATACTTACACCACCAATGATGAAAATATCGATATATATCGTTTAGCAAAAAATGTATCGATACTTATCGATACTGGTGGTGTATCGATATATATCGTTAGTATCGATACTTTTGCCATCCCTAATTGAAATGTTGATAATTTTATTTCGAGAAAGGGATTAAATTGACTGCAATTTTGACAATTGCCTTAGAAAATTAAGCAGAATTGATCGCAGGATTTAACAGGATTGAAATGAGAACAAACGTATATCGATAAAATAAATTGAAATGTTTTCGTTCAAAAACGAAATATTACCGGGAATATCAACTTCTAAACGTTATCCGATAAATAATTTCTGAACCAAAATTTGACCTATGTGTTGTGTAATCATTATCTCTTGAAGTAGGTTAATAACCACTTAGGAAAAATATAAAAACCCAAAACAACAAGTTACTTTTCTATCCTTTTAAGGTGGATTATCCACCGCGGATAAGGCAAAGTTCTTGATGGAGCAGCTTTCCAGGCACTCTATATTTTGTTCTCTTTTCCTTATGTTAGACGTATTTTGATCCGCAAATGCACACTAAAGAAAAGATATAGACTTTTGTAAAGCTCTTGAGGACATTTGAAGAACCTTTCTAGTTGAGAAGCATGCATGAATATATCCTCAGAAAGTCACTAGACCGTTTACATGCTGCTCTTTGTACTCGCGTAGTTCACTTCAATGTCATTGCAAATTCACTACTGGATTCTATTCTTCATAAAGTTCGCGATTCAAGGCCCTTTTAGTTAGCTTGAGTTCTGGTTTCTGATTCAGTGAACTGATCTTAGAAGGGAAATTGGGCTCAAAGTTCATCATATAATTGGAACTGTGTAAGTGGCATCAAGCTTGAATGACGAAAATATTGTTCAGGAAACTAACAATAAGGAAACAAATGTATAACTGTTGACAAAGCATAAACCTTTTTCCTATTTTCTCAAGAGGCTCGGAATACTTTTCAACTAGTTCCTTATAAAGCTCTTAAATACTCCCAGAACAAACTCAAAGTACAGTGGTCAAAGGATTCTCTTCTGCATATGATAAGACCAGTATCTTTGCTTCAGATAGTCGGCAATTGCAATGAAGCAGGGGGGGGGGGAATGGGAAAAGGAAGAGAAAAAGGAAGTGGGCCGAAACTGCACGTCAGTTGTGGGAAGATAGGAAAGGATGAGTATAGCAGTTGTGCAGTGTTGCGCCCGCACAGATATTGATCGCTTGGGTCACGCAACAGGCTGCTTGTCAGGCTGCTCGTCAACCAAACGAGATCAACCAAATCAGACCAAACTTCCCAACGATTCTACTGTGCTTATATTAAGAGCTACTGCATGGAGAATCTCTGTAAGACCGCCTTGAACACCACCAGAAAACTCAATCTCTGAATGTAATCCCGGATGATGGCCTCTGGGACCAAAGCTCCAGCTGGAGCAATGCAGTCGTAACTATGTGCGCGGATATACTGCCAGAATGGATTTGTCGAAGCAAATAAATCGGAATTGTCCAACCACAGGGCTTAAATGGACCACTGGGAACTCCCCTCTTTGTTTTTTGTTTCATGCACATTTCATACTAACGACCTTCTTCAAAATTTATAAAAACGAGGGATGATAAAATCTCTACTCTCTAAATCTGAATTAGTGAGAAGTTACTAATGAAATAGTGCCGATTTGTTTACTAATTCACTTTAGTGAGCATTTTCACTATCAATTAGTTAAAAACTATCGAATTCACAGTAAAAAAAATACTGATTCATTTAGTAAGGGTGATTAATTGAGTTAGTCACCTTTACTAAATGAATTAGTATTTTTTTTACTGTGAATTAGTAGTTTTTAACTAATTGATAGTGAAAATGCTTACTAAAGTGAATTAGTAAACGAATCGGCACTATTTTATTAGTAACTTCTTACTAATTCAGATTTAGAGAGTACTTTTTGTTTTTATTAGCAGACCAACACGCGCGCTACGTGCACGATTATTTATTTAATTTCTTACAACTTTTAGGTCATTAAAAAATCAATGGAATTTTGCTGATTCAAATTTAGAGAGTAGGTTTAAAACAACAATGTATCCGAGATTTTAGGGACATTTTGTTACATTACTTTTTTTAGAGAGGTATTTCAAGAGGTTTCTAGGGATTTTAATGGATTTTGACCATTTTCAAGTGATTTTTTATACAAAGTTCTAAAGATTTTTAGGATTTTTAAAAGATTTCGTAGAATTTTAAGATATTTTAGAATATTTTGTGGAATTTTAATGAAATTCATGATATTTTAAGAGATTTTTTTAAATGTAAGGAATTTTAAGGGATTTTAAATGTTTTGAAATTTTGAAGAATATTTATAAGAGGTTCTAAGACCTTTAAGAGATTCCAAGGAGTTTTAAGCGATTTCAAATGTTTTCGCGAAATTTCGAGGAATTTTAAGAGAGTTCAGAAGATTTTTATGAGTTTTAGAATATTTTATGGGGTTTAAAGGATTTAAAAGTTGTCAGGTAATTTTATTGATTTTTCTAATTTTTAACATATTTTGTAGAATTTTTAAGGATTTCATGGAATTTTATAAGACTTCTAAGGATTTTAAGAGATTCTAAATGTTAAGAAATTCCAAGAGTTTTTTTTTAATGAATTTTTAGAGATTTTTGCTAATTTTAACTTGAATTTCAAGAGATTTATAATTTTAATGGTTTTTGTGGATTTTTAAGGGATTTCAAGAGATTCCTGGGAATTTTAAGAAATCTTAACGAACTTTAAGCAATTCCGAAGGTTTTCATGAAATTTTAAGTGATTTGAAAAGGTTTCTGGGTGTTTTAAGAGAATTTAAGGGATTTTGAATCTCATGAAGTTTCGTGGAATTTTAAGAGATTTCAAAGAGTTTCAGAGAATTTTAAGGGACTTTAAGGAATTCTAAATGTAGTAATATAATTTTCAGGAATTTTAAAAGAAGTCAAGAAATTTTAATAATTTTAAGGGATTTTATGATTTTTAGAAGATTTTATAGAATTTTAAGGATTTCATGGATTTTAATGAGATTTATAATAATTTTAATAGATTTTAAAGGACGTCAAGTGACTTTAAAAGTTATCGTGTAATTTAAAAAATTTCAAACAGTTTCTGGGAATGTTAAGAAGTTTTCACAAATTTTAAAAGATTTCAAGAGAGTTTTATAAGTTTTAGAATATTTTATGGGGTTTAAAGGATTTTAAAATTGTCAGGTAATTTTATTGATTTCTCTAATTGTGAAAAGATTTTGTAGAATTTTTAAGAATTTCATGGAATTTGATACGATTTCTAAAGATTTTAAGAGATTTTAAATGTTAAGAAATTCCAAGAGATTTTTAGGAATTTGTAGAGCTTTTTACGAGTTTTAACTTGAATTTCAAGACATGTATGATTTTAATCGTTTTTGTGGATTTTTAAGGGATTTCAAGAGGTTTTTGGAAGTTTTAAGAAATCTTAACGAATTTTAAGGTATTTCGAAGGTTTTCCTGAAATTTTTTTGCGCCATTAGTTTGTTTTTCTTCTTTCAACTTCAAGTCATTCAAAAGCTAATCAGATTCGCAACAACAATGTATGCGAGATTTTCGAGACATTTCGTGACACCATTTTTTTAAGATAGGAAAAATAGGATCTACTATCTGAATCTAACTTCAGAATCAAGTCAATCGCAATTAACTTCAAATTGCCCTACTGAAAAATCCCACGTAGGAAACTATATACACCCAGAGAAAAAAATTTTTAAATCAAATAAACATATATTTGATATATAGCCAAATAAAAAATATATTTGAATTAAATAAAATTTATTTGATTCAAAGATATTTTTTATTTAATTCAAAAAAAAAACTTTCTTTGAATCAAATAAATTTTATTTAATTCAAAGATATTTTTTATTTGGCTGTATATCAAATATACGTTTATTTGATTCAAACAAACTTTTTTTCTGGGTGTAGGAAACTATATAGATGGGAAATTTTGGGAAACTAATTATAATTAATTATAATCCTTCTTGATTTAACAATATGGGAAACCCCACCGGAACCTATGTAGGATCATATATAGTCAGTTAAAATTGATCCTTTTTTTGTCTAATACAATACTAGTGTAACAATAGATTCAGAAAATAAAAATTCCGTTAAAATAAAGTCACTCAAACTTCAAAGACGACTATTCAGTGATTTAATCCACATGACTGTTTGTACGAACGTGTTGCTCTCGAGCAAAACGGAAATTACTTAGATTTCGTAAACTCGTGGTCTGATCGAATTATCTCTCATTAGAAATTGCATTACTGATCAGTAGATTTAATACATGCTGTTCTAATTTAACCCTTTATTTGCGGCACAGTGGGAACCTTTTGATTCCCACCTTTTTTATTAACAAAACTTTTTTTCTCTAGATTCAATGTTTTGATGTATTAACAAAAAAGTCTTATTGATATATAGTATTTGAAGCATTGTAGAATATAAAGAAAAATGATGAAGAACGTATTGCGTAAAATTATAAATTGTTATAAATAAACAAATTTTGAAAGTCGTTCTTTTTTACGAAAGAATTCATCTTTGAACGATTGATTAAATTAGAATGAAACTTGGTACTAGAATGAAACTTGGTGCTGATTACGAATCCGGAGCCAGATTTGCAAAATTCAAAATGGCGGACAAATTTTTGAAAAAGTGGTTGAATTTTCATAAAACTTGTTACCCGGGGGTTTTAGAGGTCGCTGATTACGAATCTGGAGCCCAATTTACAAAATTCAAAATGGCGATTCCAATATGCGACCTCAAAAATCCTCGGATAACAATAAGTTTTATGAAAATCCAACCACTTTTTCAAAAATTTGTCCGACATATCGGATCAGCCATTTTGAATTTTGAAAATCTGACCGGTATGTCTGTACTTTATGTAAAGAAGGAATATGCTGAGATCATTGAGAATTGGAAGGAGTGAGAACAAAATGTCGATCAGCGTTTATCCTGATCACTAAAAATAAGCAGCGAGGACGTAAAATACATATTGAGGCGAATAAAATATCGCTCTTCAGATGCATATTTATAAATAAATATCACGGTCATCCTAACAAGATTATCGAGCAGTGAAAATAGACTCATCTTGTTCATTATTTATAGTGCAATTATCAGAGATGACAGGAAGAGAAAACTGCTCCTGAAACCCTCTTCTTTTTACTTACCGGTTTTCAGAAACCAGTTTCAGGAAAAAGAATGTCAGGGGAATGGGAACCATATGTATTTGCAAAAATAGGTTTGCTTTTCTCAAGCATATCATAGATAGAAAAATGATTTGAAGATAGTGAAGATTTTCAAGGTCATTCTTCTTCTATTTATGTGCTTTGAGAGAAAGAGAATCGTTACCTAGGATTCATGAGATGATTTTTGAAGTTCGAACAGGTTGGGCTTCAGGCCATTTTACTCCGGATAGTCTGGTATCTGAATACATTCTATACAGGTGAGTGTGAGTGTATGTATAGAAGTATATAGGGATTCCAAGCAGAATCCGGGCTAGATTCGTAAGAAATCGATACGCAGCGAACCTGCCACCTGCTGGCAGCCCCCAACCAGCTCCTGCAGGTCAGGACGGAAGAACACATCGTGACTTTTTTACTCTTATTTTCCTATCCAGGGATTACAGGAGGAGCAGAGATCACAAGTTTCTTGTGAATCAACGCGATCTTGTTTCCACTCTCGATCTCCAAATGAGATTAGGCGAAGCCCGCATTGAAAATTTCGCATTCTACCGATATTTTGCTCTCAAGTAGTTGAATTCCAAAATAAAAACAATTTAATCACACTACATATTACAATAAATTCAATAATTTATGTTCTTCGTATAAACATAAATTTCTGAGTATCTTAAGAGGAAAAAGCCCTTAGAAATTGGGTAAGTTGGTTCGAATGGGATCACCCTATTTTTTTCTTAACGACAGGACCGTCGAAATAAATCTAAGCCAAGAGACTCAACTCCAGACTTCGAGTTTGCTTTGCACGCATAAAAAAGAATCGTTATTCGTAACCTTCTCTATCCTTTCATCTAGTCCCTTAGGGATTTTCCCGGATCAAGATAGCCTACAAAAAGGTTCCATCTGTAAAACTTCGTCTACGAAACACTTGTTACCTGAAAGACAAAAAGGATCAAATGATTCTTTTTCATTTCGTTCGAGGATTCATTTCCCTTTTTTTGTATACATGGTTTATTTGCCTTTTTTACAAAGGTTGGGATCGACGATTTACCTTCGTGATGAGCCTGCAATTCAGGAAAGTGAATTGGCTCTTAATTCGACCTCAAGTGCAAAGTTATTTCCGTTCGGATTTTATTGATTGACTAAAAAAAGCGAGACGTGCGATTTTTATACAATATCAAAATACGAGCCATTTATAATTGTTTATATATTCTTTAGTTCAGCCAAATAAATTAATGCGTGAAAAAATAGAAAGTGGGACATTGAATTTATTGTTTGTGTCTAAGCTTTATAGTCACGGTTCGTTTTGAATTATGAGTGAATTGTCTACAATTATGAGTAGTTAAACTCAGTAAAATAATTGCATATGAATTAGGGGTAGAATAAATATTAAGTATTCTCGGAGTCTAAACCATTTGAATGAAGGATAATATAATTATCCAACTATATTATTCAGCAAATCAATATTAAATATCCGAACTTACTTCAGAGTTTAACGACGCGCGAAAATTGATCTAGGAGTCATAAACTTTTACTATGAATGAGTCTATAAAAATGCAAAAAAGTTTTTTGAACAAAATTTATTGTTGATTGCAAGGGTAATGAGACGCGAATAAAGTTTGTAAGCTTGCTGACGTAAACAATGACCTGCATGTCGACCTCGGTTATTTTAAGTTAGTCAGAATTGCAATTACCTCTTTTCTCATCCGAGTTCTTTTCCGCGTTAAAAGTTAAGGACGTCTCTGTACTCCACTATTGCCGGAGGGAATGTTCCCAAACCCTATATTTGCCAGGCTTCGGGTCGATTTGTCGAGCTTTTTTGTTACAAAGCATAAGATAAATTAATTATACAGTTTACAAAGTCAATTTTCATTTCTAATTATTGGTTATTGGACATAGATTGTTGATTTGTGTTAATCTGTTTTGTGTAGGTAAATTAAATCAATTTTTCACTAAATCGATTCACACCAGATTTAAAATGAATTAAAATGTTTATTTAAAGTCTATATAAGATTTGTAAGAAGCTTGTGAAACACTTGTGTCTTAATATCAAGACTAAAGGGTCTGAGTTGATAGAATAATTGATGTCTGATTGGTTCGCAACGCATTAGAGTGGATATTGAATGTACACCGCATGACCTTTATCCTGATTATATTAGATCAACAAAATGATGACTCCATTTCATAACAAGATGCGGGCTGGTTCAGCTTGTAATCAGAGTAACTTGTATTACAGATGGGCAGCCACACAATTGTCGGCGGAAGAGTCTCGTTAAACCCTCAGGCGGAGTCAATCGTTTGCCCTCAGGCCCATTAACGAGAGCGACAGATTCACTGAACTAAACGTTTCTTCAGGGGCGGATCCAGACAAGGGCTTTGGGGGGGGGCCACGAAATAATTACCCTTCCCCCTCCACCAAGTTTTTGTATTTATAAGCTGCGTGAAAATTTCAAATCTGGGCTTTTGGGGGGGGCCAAGAAGCCGTGGCCCCCCCCCTGGATCCGCCCATGCGTTTCTTTCAGATTTCATTCAGCTAAATTAAACTTGAATTCTTGTAATTTTAAGTAAATTCTTGTAAGTTTAAGCAGATTACAAAGAAATTAAATTTTAATCTTGCTGAAGTCGACTGCATTGGAATTAAATATTAATTAAAATCCATTCAACTCAATTTAGAGATAATACTAGCAATTACAACAGCCGAACAATAGAATACTACTAATAAACTCGATTTCGCCTTTAAGGGGAGACACCACCGAAATTTCAACCCGTTTAAATTTAAATGGCTAAAAGGTGTTGAATTTTTTTATAGCATTATTTTTGACGTAGAATGACGTAATGTATTAAAAAACAAGCTTCTTAAAATTCCTTATAATTCCACGAAAAACTTTAAAATCTCTTAAAATATGTAAAGATCTCTTAAAATTCTTGAAAACATCTTGAAATTCCATAAAATTCTACAAAATATTTTATAAATCATAAAAATCTTGTGAGATTCTTCAAAATTTCAATCAAATCCCTTAAAATCACTGTTAAAAAATCAAAATTTCTTAAAATTCTTTAAAATTACACGAGAATATTTTATAATCCCTTAGAATTTCTTAAAATCCTTTATAATTCCATGAAAAACTGTTAAATCCTTTAAAATACGTAAAAATCTCTTAAAATTTTGTAAAATTTTACAAAATTTTTTAAAAATCATCGAGAATATTTTATAATCCCTTAAAATTTCTTTAAATCCTTTATAATTCCATGAAAAACTGTTAAATATTTTAAAATACGTAAAAATATTTTTAAATTTTGTAAAATTTCATAAAATCTTTTAAAAATCATAAAAATCTCATGAAATCCTTTAAAATTCCACGAGGAACATTAAAATCTCTTAAAATTACTTTAAAAAATCAAAATTTCTTAAAATCCTTACAAGCTTTTTAAAATCATTTAAATTTCCACAAGGAACTTTAAAATTCCACTAAAATTTTAATATTATACAAATCTCTTGTAATTCCTTTAAATTCCTAGAAACCTCTTAAAATCTTTTAAAATTATGGAAAATCTCTTGAAATCATTAGAAACCCAAAGAATCTCAAAGAATGCCTGTAAATTCTTTATAATCCTTCGAAATCTTTGGAAAGTTTCTAAAATCTGTTATATAAATTATAAAATTATACGCAATACGACAAAAATAACATAATTAGCATAAATGTCAATTTCTATTTTCCCTGACAACTACTCGCGTTTCCCTGACATTTCCCTGACTTCCCTGACATGTGGCCACTCTGAATGACAATATAAAGACAAATTTTGGACTTTGAGAAAGTGATTATTAAGTTGAAATTATTTAAACGTTGCCTTTAAAATTGTTCTTCTTCTGCAATTTTTGTGTACACTTTTTTTGCGGTTTTGAACAAACTCTCGTATAGATTTACCGATATCTTGAATTTAAACGTAATTTCCGAAAATTTTTAACAGTGGAGGCATTCATCCATTTACGAGCATTGGACTCTATTTTTCTAAAAGAAAGTCTTAAGAAAAGAATGAAGAAGCTCATATTATTGTTTTGGGTCACCTTGGCATGAATAAAATTGTTTCTCTCAAGGTATTAAAATATAATTAAAAATGTACTACTGCCACGTGAGAGAACCAATTTCACGATATTCTTTTCCATCAATTCATAAAAATTATTTGTATTATTTCGAATTCATAAAAAATTCTTTTTTGTAATACATTCCTTTTATTTTGAATTCAAATTTTTCACTATATATATATCTTGTATTTACATGCTACTTCGAATTCATAACTATTGTGAAACATTCCTTTTACTTTGAATTCAAATTTTTCACTATATATATCTTGTATTTACATGTTACTTCGAATTCATAACTATTGTAAAACATTCCTTTTATTTTGAATTCAAATTAATTCATAAATTCTTCGTTAGTGGAAAGTAGGAGAAAATAATTTCATACCGAGTCCTTCCATCCCTTCAAATAATTGCCACAATTTGAATAAAATTTTCCAATTATAATTTAATTGTATCTTCTTACTCGCTAAAGGGTATTCTTATCGTTATACTCGTATTATACTATGATGATCATTAAAGTAGTTCCATTGCAGTAATTCTAGTAATTTACATCAATAAGTAATGCAATAATGAGGTATTATACATATACGAGTATTAGAAGAATATTCGTGCCAGAGATAAGGCAACGCATTTGATACTCGAGGATGATTCACGTGACATCGAAAGGGGTAGATCTCGTGGAAAGATCACTCTGGAGTAGGATATGCACGACGAGGCGTGCGCGACCCTCACAATTACCACCACCAAGAACTCGACCGCCGCCACCGCTGCTACCTCCGGTATCTCGCACCACCTCCGACTACGACGACGATCAGTCGACCCCGTGCATCGCGGCACGCCGGCCGCCGCGCGTCAAATCCCACATTCTTTGACTTCCTGCGTGCTCTTTCACGAGGCAGTTCACCAATAACACGAGAGATTTTATTCATTCACGTGGAGACTGAAATACCAGTCATCATCCACGATTTCAAATTTAATTTTAAAAAGGGAATATCAGAATCACGACGGGAGAATAGGGGGGCTGGAGAGGCATAAGAAGAAGGTCTAGAAGGAATAAGATAAAGAAGAGAAGTTGGAGAAGGGTAGATATAGAATTGATGATAGAAGAACTGATGATAAAAGAACTGATGATAAAAGAAAGATGATAGAAGAAAGATGATAAGAAAACAGATGATAAAAGAACAGATGATAGAAGAACATATCTTAAAGAACGGATAATCACAGATCCGATATCTTTGACTAAAGCATAGAAGATAAGAAAAGATTATCCGAGAGAGCAGTTAAGGAAGTCAGCATGCCAAAGGTTAAAGTTTGCTAGATTCAATCTTCGATAAGGATATTTCAGTGTGAGAGCAGTGTGTTTGTGTTCAGTGTGAAGTAGACAGGAACCCCAAGCGATAAAAAGTGTGAGCAAAGTGCTGGAGTTTAGGAATAGAATAGGAACTAAAATTGAACTACTGAAGTTCTGGTTTCCTTTGCAGCAAAGTTCTCCATTAGTAACTTGTTGATCCGCGCGTGTGTGCCACTGATTCAAGCCAGCAACGGCACTCCTGCTGGGCAGGAGGCCCCATTTTTCCAGTATGGCGGCGACTTCAGTGCTTTTGTCTCTCTTTCTCCTCCTAGGTCCAGGGATGCAGCCAGCCATTGTCAATTCCCAATCCTGGGAGTCCCACTCGGACCCCTTGGTTGTGGAAACCACAACAGGTCTCATAAGGGGATTTTCCCGTACTGTGTTGGACGGCCACGAGGTCCACGTATTCTATGGAGTTCCCTTCGCCAAACCTCCGATCGGACCTCTCAGATTTCGAAAACCTCAACGAGTTGACCCCTGGCATGGAATCCTTGATGCCACGACTTTACCAAACTGCTGCTACCAGGAGAAATATGAATACTTCCCCGGATTCGAGGGTGAGGCGATGTGGAACCCGAATACCAATATCTCGGAGGATTGTCTTTATCTGAACATCTGGGTTCCCCAGAGAGTTCGGCTCAGGCATCAGGGGGCGGATCCACCAGTTGGGACAGAAAAACATGGAGCCCCAATTCTGGTTTGGATTTATGGGGGAGGATATATGAGTGGAACAGCTACCCTGGATGTTTATGAAGCAGATATCATGGCTGCGAGTAGTAATACTATCGTTGCGTCAATGCAGTATCGAGTTGGAGCTTTTGGGTTTTTGTATCTGAACCAGCATTTTCCGAATAGCCAGGAAGCCCCGGGGAATATGGGTTTGTGGGATCAGGTGATGGCGCTCCAGTGGCTGAAGGATAACGCTGCAGCTTTTGGCGGGAACCCTGACTTGATCACTATCTTTGGAGAATCAGCTGGTGGTGGATCAGTTTCTCTTCATTTGATATCTCCGGCTACTAAGGGTTTGGTGAGGAGGGGCATTCTCCAGAGTGGGACCTTGAATGCACCTTGGAGTTACATGACAGCTGAAAAAGCTGACGAGGTGGCGCGGGTTCTGGTTGAAGATTGTGGATGTAACTCAAGTTTGCTGATGGAGAACCCTGCACATGTTATGGCGTGTATGCGTTATGTGGATGCGAAGACGTTATCTGTACAGCAGTGGAACAGCTATTGGGGACTTCTTGGGTTCCCATCAGCGCCCACAATTGATGGGGTCTTCTTGCCTAAGGATCCTCTGGATTTGTTGAGGGAATCAGACTTCAAGGAGACGGAGATCTTGATTGGGAACAATCAGAACGAAGGTAAGGAAAGAAATTATAGATTTTGAAATGCTTTATCTATATATCTGTTGTATTGTTGTATATAATTCGAGGGGTTAATTTCTCGTTAGATGATCATCATTAGACCAACTTATCTTGAAAACTTGAATATTATTCGTATTACGATGTCCTCTAATGGGGTGCTAGATTTCCCGGCATCAAAATTGCAATAATATGCAAATCTCGTGCTTACAAGGCTCCTAATAAATATTTCTGTTTGATAGATAGCAAGTACCTTGCGAAAGGTCTCAGATAGGATATTCTAGGTTTTCATTAGAAGTCACATCTTCTTAATGATTACTTATCTACTATGTATATTGTATAATATCCTTTCCCAACAATAGACAAGGTCTTCTTTGGTGAATAGATGCAAATTCTAATAATTGTCCCCTGGAGAATTTATGCACATCCCAACTTGCCTTTACGTACCTTGTCCCAGGACAAATCAAATCAATGGAACACCATTACTACGTTTATGCAAATGCCTCGCCTTCTGGTGTATAAACAAACTAATAGTCTCCCATTGGTTTAGATTTTAGGTGAGTGAGTTTACCTTTGGAAGCTAACTTTCCGAAACTTATATCAAAACTTGTATCTCCCTGTAAATAGCTTTCCCGGGGGGTTTCGCCTACAATGTTATGAGCTTATTATTGAAAAAGTTTCATAATATAATATTAATCCTGCCTCTCGATATTGCAATATTATATTTTACAAAGCGGTTTATCGGTAGTTTTCGCTGTAAATGCAACTTAAATCTCCACTTCGCACGATTGAACTTTACATTAAAGTTTCCTAGGATAGTCCAATTACGATGGAACTTTTAATGATATTCCAGACAAGACACGCAACTAAAACTATTGTTAGGGAAAATAAACCGAGTTTTCAAAACGGATAATCTAGCATTACACTAAGAGAAAAATTTGTGAAGCTCAAAAAGCGCTTCGCAACCTAGAATTAAAAAGTAAATTAAAAAATTAAAATACTCATGAATCTTCCGGAATGGTACCGCATGATAAAGTGGAAGAATAGTTAAATGTCCAATTTGCTCTGTTTGATGCACTTTTGAATAAACAAGAGTAAAGTGTAAGCAAACGAAGAAAGCGTTTCACCAGGAGGAAAATTTTTCACGTGGAGATTGAAGTTTGCTTAGGATTAAATAAACATTTTCACTATTTAAACCAAGCCCCGCTTCACGACTTTTAAATACTCGCCACTTTGTCCATGATGGTAAAACTTTACTTCTTTAACCTTTTTTGAAAAGCAAATGCGACAAAAGCACACCTCCAAGTGTCTTTCTTGTATAAACAATGAGGGAGTTGAAGCTCGATTTGAGAGTCTGAGATGGATATGCTGAAATACCTCTAGTGAATTCTGTATTCAGAAGAGATACGCCCCCCAAGTTTCCTTACTGTATGTAAATTCAGTGCTGGATTGTAGATATGATCATACCGAAGGGAAATTTCCAGTACAGAAGTATCAATACATGTTACAGGAACCACGATTCATCTTTCTATTCCCGGTTCAAACTATATATCCTTATATTCAAATAAAAATCTATTTATCTTTCCTTTAGGAGCAACTGATGGCAAAATCACAGTGATTCACTCCCTAAATTTAGAACAGTAAAAATACCACTGATTGAAACAGTGCATTTTGTGATAACTAGTAAGACAGTAAACTTTACTGATTTGTCAGTGGAGTTTACTGGGAATTAATAAAAAAGTACTAAAGTGAAAAGTTTTTGGAAAAATAACTGTTAATTCAGTAATTTGTACTGGAGAAACAGTAAAAATATGTTGCGCAAGGAGAATTTTAAATTCGCGCATCGTGCCAACTATAATGCTGTGTGAGTTACTGGAAATAAATTTAAATGTTCACTGGAATTTCAGTGGCAAATTACTGATTGTCAGTAAAGACTTACTGGATACTTTAGAACAAATCTACTGGAACTATAACAGTAAAAAAGTACTGTTTTATCCAGTATTTTATCCAGTCCGGAATTTTCAAAAAATTTCATAAGATTTAAAAAAATTTTTAAGAAACTCTAAAGGATTGCAAAAAGGGTTTTTCAGAGATTTCACGATATTTTAAAACGTTTTAACTGATTTTAACTTCAAGAGATTTTAATGAACTCTAGGGATTTTGATGTATTTTTAATGATTTTAAGACATCTTTGAAGTTCCATATAATCAAATAAAATTCCTTAAAATATCTAAAATCACTTAAAGTCTCTATATGAAATTTTTGCTAATTTTTTTGCTAATTTTAATTTGGATTTCAAGATATTTATAATTTTAATGGTTTTGTGGATTTTAAAGAGATTTCAAGAGGTTTTTGGGAGTTTTAAGAAATCTTGAAGATTTTGAAAGTTTTCGTGAAATTTTAAGTGATTTGAAAAGGTTTCTGGCTGTTTTAAGAGATTTTAAGGGATTTTAAATGTAATATAATTTTAAGGAACTCTAAAGAATTGCAAAAAAAGTTTTTTCAGGGTCTACACGAAATTTTAAAACATTTTAACTGATTTTAACGAATTTGAAGGAATTTGAAGAAATTTCAAGGTACTTCAAGAGATTTTAATGAACTCTAAGGAATTTTGATGTATTTTTAATGATTTTAAGACATTTACAGAAAATTAACAAAATTTTTAAGAATTTCAAGAAATTTTAAGGGATTTTAAGGGATTTCATTTGATTTCCTCAATATTAGAATCAATTCCTCAAAATTTCTTAAAATATCTTGAAATTTCCTAAAATCACTTAAAAATAGTTAACATGCGCTCTGAAAGCAGTTTTTCTGGAATTTAGTAACTTTTACTATTTCAAATTGTAACTTTTGCAATGAAAAAACAGGGTTTGCAATTTTCTTAGCAAAAATTACAATTTTAAATAGTAAAACTTACTAAATTCCTGGAAAAATGCGTTCAGAGCGCATGTTGACTATTTTAAATGGTAAATTCAGCCATTTTATTTTTTTGATGTAAAAACACGGAAAACGCTTAATTTTTGGTTTTAGAAACTTTATTTCATATTCTTAATTGAATAAGTGTAAAAAAAATTATAAATAAAAAATGTTCGTTAGACTAGAAGTCTGCAATTTTAACCCAATTTAGTCGATGACGTTTAAAACGTCAAAATTAATGTCACGTTTATTTGGAAAAAGTAAAAATCAAAAAGTGGCCTAGGGCGGCATTAAGGGTAAATTCGGCCCTGGATATATGTATGTGTGTGTGTATGTATGTATGTATGAATGTATGTCGCGTTCCTGCAATATCTTGAAAACGCGTATAGATAAATTAATGAAACTTAGCACACTTATTCCACTATATACCTAGTTGAATTTCTTAATAAGGGTTTACCAAAATATTTAATTTTACAAGTTTTATGTACTTTTATAATTTTAGTGAAATTGATTTTTCCACTGTAACTTCCAAAATAATTAAAATTTAAAGCAGATGTAACGAGAAAAAAGGTTCCTTATGTCGAGACGAATCGATTGACATAGAATTAATAAATTCCATTGAAAAATAAGAAAGTTATGGTTATTTATAATTTTGAAAAATTAATTTTTCGCTATATGTTCTCAAATAATCAAAATTTGAGCTGACGTAAGGAAAATGAATATTCTTTTTCTCGAGACGAATCGATTGAGGAATTGTTTATAATATTAAAAATTATTATTTGAAATAAATAATTGTTGTTAAATAAAAAAAAATATATTAACTTCTTAATGCTTCCTCTATTGAGGAAGCAAAGTGCTCATTGAGTTGAGCACAAAAGTTGATACAACTTTACAGCTAGTTTAATTTTGTTTTTCATTAAATTATTTTTCCTGAGTCTCTTATATTGTACTTTTTTTGCTTTAAAAATTAATGCAATAAAATAAACGCAATATATCCAGATTTAAACAAAGATTCTTTCGCAACTCTGAAATCTAAGTAAGATTCTCCTTTTCTTCTATTTAAGCAACTAAATAAAAAACTAAAGCAATTTGCATAGAAATTTCTTGATTTTAATATATAAACAGAAGCTTCTCTGAGAGTAATGGAAGGTCCGCGAAATCTTATTGTTTGTCCAACAGGTGCAAGTTTCCAATTGAATTTCAGGATTGGACTTTTGTCCGTAAAACGTAAATAAAATCCAGTAAATGTGTCGAAAACACTATTTTCGGCACGAATGCTACATTGAATCAAGAATAGGGGAAGTATATTTCAATTCTGCTGCTCAGTCAACTTTTCAGATAAAAAAAAAAGTTTTCTCGAGAAAAGACATAAAAGAACTTCCCAGAGTTGAAACCAGAGGTAGTATCAACTTTTTTCGAGAGAAAACTCAATTGAGATCGGAGGAAGAATTCACTTTTTGATCACCAAAGTTGCTCTATACATTTTTATAGTCGGTTTATGGTAATCGATTCTTCCACAAATTGAAACAAATAAAATTTTCGCTAGTAACTCTACTCTATCTGTAAAATTACATAAATTTGTGTACATTGAATTCTTTAATTCAATAAAATAGAATTCGATGAAGTAAATCGTCTACTAAAATCGTTACCATCAGAAACTTTAAATCCGCTTCGAAATATTGAATCTGTAAAAGTTTTGTAAAAGCTTTATTTAAAAAGAAAAATTTTAAAGAGTGGAAGACAAAATTTTTGAGAGAGATCCACCTTTTTCTTAGTTTGAGCTGTATTCCCGTATATACATATATATATATATATATACGTCACGGACCCTTCTGAAGGTAAAACTCAGAGGAGAGTAGTTAAAAAGAGTCCGGGTGGAAGCACTTAGATTTAACGGGTATTAGCCGCAACTGGGTCGTCAGTAGTTCCGTTCTGATGGAGTTTGCAAAGTCCGAAAAAAGGCACAACTCTTTCATATAGGCGCATCATGCGCTTTGCTGAACTTTAATGCCAAGGTCAGAGCAAATATCACCTTCATTAGAAAAGTATCTCGAAAGATACATACTTCTTCGAGCTAAATTTAAACACCTCTCAAAAGGGAGATAAAATTGGTTCAATTAACTTTAGGGGAACGGGTCAAAGGGTTGAGTATTAATTAAACGATGAAGACTCCCAAGGGTTGACAGGGTTTCAATTTTAATTAAATATTATAAATTATTATCGTTCTTTGCAGGTGTATTTTAAGATATATAACCCAGCCCAGCTGGTTGAGGATCGAAAGTTGCAAGCAACCCAGATAGCACAAAGAATTCCGTGAATATTTCCTAAATAATTTCAACCGTTTTATATTCAAGTTCTCGAGGCATTCTGGGGGAACAGAAAAAAACTACTGCGCAGGTGTTGCTCCCTATTGAAAAAAATGACGTCACAAAAAGACGTCTTTAAATGACGTCTTCAAATGACGTCATTTAAAGACGTCATTGGCTATGTCATAAATTGGAACATAAAATGACGTCTTTTAAAAACTTTTTGTATCATCGGCAAAATGAAATTACGTCATTTTTTCCAGCAAAATAACGTCATTTGAAATGTTCACAAAGGTTTAAAATACAAATAACGTCATTTTTTGTAAAAAATTAACGTCATTTGTAAATTTCTTGGCAATAATGAAAATAAATAACGTCACTTTTTAAACAAAATGACGTCATTGAGAAACAAAAATAACGTGATTTCTCCAATAAATAACGTCATTTGAAATTTTCCAAAAGTTAAAATGCAAATAACGTCATTTCTTTAAAAAAAGTGACGTCATTTATAAATTATTTGGAAAAAATTGGCAATAAATTACGTAATTTCTCCTACAAATAACGTCATTTTAAATTTCCCAAAAGTTAAAATGAAAATAACGTCATTTCTTTAACAAATCACGTAATTTTAAATTGTCTTCAAGATTGGAAACGCGCAAATAATTATTTGCGCGTTTCCAACGTTTACAAATGACGTCATTTACGTCATTTACAAATTTACAAATTATTTATTATTATTATTATTATTATTATTATTATTATTATTATTATTATTTACATATTATTAAATTTACAAATTTACGTCATTTACAAATGACGTTAATTTTTTACAAAAAATGACGTTATTTGTATTTTAAACCTTTGTGAATATTTCAAATGACGTTATTTTGTTGGAAAAAAATGACGTAACTTCATTTTGCCGATGATAAAAACAGTTTAAAAAAGACGTCATTTTATGTTCCAATTTATGACATAGCCAATGACGTCTTTAAATGACGTCATTTGAAGACGTCATTTAAAGACGTCTTTTTGTGACGTCATTTTTTTCAATAGGGCTGCCATAGAAAACCACTGAGCAGAAAATTAAGCTACATTTGTGTTTTAATCTTGCCTTGTGCGATTAAGCTGATACAGATATTTTTGAAAAACTTTGATCGTAAAGTTTGCTCACTAATGAGAGAAAAATTCGCAGCTTTCGCGCAAAATTTATGCAATTTCCACTGGGGTGGTATGACGTAAAGTTCTAAAAACGTTTTTCCTTTCAACTCTCGTGAATTTCTGACTTCAGAGTTTGTTTTACGATGAAAAAAAAATCAAAGAACAATATATGTAGTACGCTCTGAATCAGAACATGGCAATAATTCTCCAGAAGAAAGGAAACCACGAATCTGCGATCGCAACCCGTAAAGCATGCAAACTAGTCTAAAGTAGTTTATACACATAAAATGAATAATCCACAATTGAAATAATAAAAAAGTAGATAAAAGAGTTGCGTTTAAATCGCGTGCAAGTATTTAAATTACAAATACAAGACAAGAAACTTGATACTTGATAATTAGAGAAAAATACTATTTTTTATAGAAAACGGACTTTCAGAATCGAGATTTCTATCAGAGAATATAATTATCCTATCGATATTTCGAAAATCCAAACAATTATTGGCTCGAATTAATAAATATGCAATTGTGCAAGTATGTGTAGAGGATTAAATTGATCGTTGATGCGCTTTGAAACAAAACCTCTGCATCATGTTACATATGTGGAGGAAATTCTAATGAAAATCAGTGGACGTCAATGATTAAGCAATCCAGTCTGTTTTGGTGTTTCATATTACTGCACGCACTACTTCCTCTCACTGCGGCTTGGATATTCACCAGATTTACTTATTGAGATCTGAATAAGTAAATCACTCGAGTGATACTATTAAAAAGATCAAAAACAGATATTATGAACCATATAGATGTTATTTTCATGTTCTCGAGATCAAATTGCATACAAAATTAATAAAATATTATTGCATCGAAAATATATTATTCTAACATAATATGTGAATAATACTGCATATAAAACAAAATATCTCATGAATTACTATACTCTGCAGTAATTAGCTTACCTTATGCAACATTGAATTACCAAACAAGTGAAATTCCCTGAAAATTGCAATGATGAGAATAATTTACACATTAAAAATGAATATCAAAATACATAATGTTACAATCAAATTCGCATATATTCAGTACTGTTATTGCGTGTTTAAACCACAGATTAAACGAAACGATTGTATTATTAAAATGGGCGTTTGTTAAATTGTAATTAATGAATTTCTTTGTTAATTAATCTCGGAAACATTATTTTCTCAGTGAAATCATACCAGATGAGAAGAGGTGTAACGATATAAAGGACGCGAGAGATTGGATGGGTTGTGGGGTGGCTCGTGATGAGCATGTTCATCAACTTGACGTGATAACGCGGCTAAGTTTGCTTCGAAATTTATGCAAACTGGGCTACGTATAAGCTCGCATAAAAGTATCTCGATTACTAGCTCATTATACTTCTGATCGATAATAGCTCATTGTTCCCTACTCAAGCAAGTATCGAAAATTTGATGAAAGGAAATGAAATTATATTTATATTATTATTCTTATAAATTATTCCAGTCTGCCTTTCTGGGCGGCCAGGTATCGGATTTACATGTAAAGTGCATGTTTATATTTCTGTAGACATCTACACAAACATAAACATAAACAATTGCAGAGACTCTAATCCATTTCTAATCCTCATTACAAGTATCAAGTACGTGGCAGTTGTCAAAGATTCTCGGGAATTGACAGGTATATGACATTAAATATTCCATCGCCCATCGATCGTTTCTCGACAAAAGTTCACGCTTTGTTCCACTAACAGCTTTAGTTTCTTCGGCTTGTGAATGTTCGCTGTAAAACGCCAAAGTCTCATGCATCTTTAATTCTTTGCGGAAGTAGTCTGAACACAAGTTATACCTCGAAGGTATGCAGATCACATGCTTTATCGATTTACGTGCATTCCCCGAAACAATAAAAACATCGACATTTCTGCGTATTCGATTATTTTATGTTTTCTTCCGTCGATTTTCTTCGTATGCTCTCTTAATCTGAATTAGTTAAATTTCATTAATTAATAGTGATATTTCACTAATTCAATTAGAGAGAAGTCGGCCACTAACGATTAGTGAAAAATTACTAATTCGATTAGTAAAAATGGTCGACTTAAGAAATTAGTAGAATTTCGAATAAAGAATTAGTAGTCCGTATATATAATGTATTTACTAATTTGAGAGTGAAAATTCACTAATAAAATAGTTAAAATTTACTAATTTCTTAGTAAGACAAGTTATTAAAAAAACTATATTTAAATTAAAAGAAAATTGTTAATACGGTTAAAATAAAAGTCAAGTGTAGATAATTTTATTTACTACATTGAGAGATAAATTTACACATAAACTATAAAAATTCTACATTGAGTGAGATGATTTCACAAAATCCTTGGTAAAAAGAATGTAGGAAACATATACATAAAATTATTTTTATATTGTATCGGTAAAACTTTTAAAAAATGTAAACTTTTACTTTTAATGATGTAAGCTTAACACTATATAATCTTTATTTATATCAATAAGTATTTGATTATAGTACTTTTACTAGGATGTATATTTCCTTAAAATTCGAACATTGCGATTAAACGTATAACCTCTTTCAATAGCGTAATGGCTTCTGCCATATAAGGAAATCTCTTCTGATTGGTCAAAATTATGATATTTCACTAATAGATTAGTGATTGAGTTCGGTCACTAAAAAATTAGTTGATTGAAGTTACTAAAGAATAGTTAATTATGATCATTAATTGATATTAGTGAAACTACTAGTAATTTACTAGTAAAGTTCTTACTATTTCAATAGTCAATCCACGATAAATGACTATTTCTTTAGTAAACCATGTATTTACTAATTTAACTAGTGAAATTTTGACTAATTTACGTTTAGAGATTGGCACACCGTTTGTAATTATAACGAGTTACTTTTAAAATTATAATTTGACGCCATTCCCTGCCGTTCGAACAAGGAATGTTTTAAAAGAAGTAGACATTTTTTCCAGTGGAATTCATTAGGTCTATCGGAAAGGTATAAGTATCGCTCCAGCTTTACAATCAAGAAAATCAGTATGACATTAAGTACAAGTTCTCATTCCTTCACGGGTTCTTTACAAGGCGAAATTGTTGGGTGGAAGTAAAGGTCTAGAGCGCTCCAGTTTTTAAACATGGGTATGGGTATAAGCCTGATAGAGGCTGATATCAGACTCGTAAGATTGACGTATACGTGTAGCGTGACATGAAGCAGTACAACCCACTCTTACAACCCAGGTGTGGGATGTTTCGTGACGATTTACAGTGACACTTAAATCCGAGCTAGATTTACAGGTGTCCCGTTGAGTGAATGAGTTTCACATTCAGCCATTTGTCGGACGCTCTAATTCGTCAAACTAAATGCTGGAAAATCAGTCAACAGCACGAATCAGCCTTCCTTCCACTCGAATTTTCTACCATTTTCGTTATTTTTGAGAAAAGAGTAAGAAAATGTCTCGCTCTCGCAATTTTAATTGAAAAATGAAGAGGTTTGCCGTTGAGAACTTTTCTAGTAAATAAATAGTCAGAAAATACTTTTGTCACCCAGAATACAAGTAAATGTATAATATTTTATTCCCGATTTCAATAGTTCTAGATTTATTTCTAAAAATACGATTTCCTATTTGTATTATTCATACGCTATCAATAAGTTATGGCTATATGTAGTTTTATCTCAGAAGATAAATAAAATATCCATCCTTACGATCTCGCTTCCATGGACAGCAGTGATTTTATTGAATTTATTGTAGCTACATGGCACTTCATTGTGAGAAAGAATAGCTCAGGGAGCTTCAACATCCTTGCCAAAAATATTTTCGATTATTAATGGCGCTAACCTGTCGGCTGCAGATCCTTTCAAGGTCATCGAGTGCACACGAACGAATTGGAAGAATGAAAACGGATTTTTCAAAATTAAAGAGAGGTCTGCTAATCCTGAATTTTAAATATAATTCTATTTGGAAGGGATTTTTTAAAATTACTAGCAATTATGATTTCTTGTTTTTGCACACCTTTTGCTAGTAGACAAAATAATGGAGAATTTTTAATTCTTGAAATATAAAAACTTGTAATTCTTTATCTAATTTCAGGAATCTCCATAAGTTTCATAGAATTCCTTAAAATGCCTTTAAATTTCGTAAAATCATTTAATACTCCTTCATATTCCTTGATGTTCCATAAAATTCCTTAAAATTCCACAACCTATCGTTATGACCCTTAAAATTACTCAAAATTCCATGGAATTTCGTTAAATTCTTTAAATTTCTTTGAAAATATAATCTCACTAAATCCTTTAAAATTTCTGGAAATAAATGTCCTTAAAATTACTTAATATCTCTTAGAATATCTAAAAATCGCTTAAAATTACTTAGAATCTCCCAAACTATTATCAAATCCTATAAAATTACTTAAAATCCCATGAAATCTTATGAAATCCCCTTGGAATTCCTGAAAATCTAATGAAATCTTGTAAATCCCTTGAAATCCCTAACTTAATATCCTATGAAATACATATCGTAAAATCTCTGAAAATTACTTAAAATTTCATTCAATTTCGTAAAATTCCTAAAAATTACTTTATAATCCCATAAAATCTTATAATTCTGACGGTAATTGATCTATAAATATACGAATACATATATATATTAAAAATATTAATCCTATCTTAAAAAAATCCTATCTTAAAAAAATGGTGTCACAAAATGTCTCGAAAATCTCGCATACATTGTTGTTACAAACCTGATTGGCTTTTGAATGAGTTGAAGTTGAAAGAAGAAGAACAAACTGATGGCACAAAAAAATTTCACGAAAATCTTCGAAATCCCTTAAAATTCGTTAAGATTCCTTCAAATTCCCAGAAACCTCTTAAAATCCCTTGAAAATCCACAAAAACTATTAAAATCGTGAATCTCGTGAAATCAATGTTCAAATTCGCAAAAATCTCTAAAAATTCCTACAAACCTCTTGTAATTTCTTAACATTTAAAATCTCTTAAAATCTTTAGAAATCTTATCAAATTCCATGAAATCCTTCAAAATTCTACAAAATCTTTTAAAAATCAGAAAATCCCTTCAAATTATTCGAAATCTCATCATAAAATTTCACAAAATTCTTAAAAATCCCACAAAATATTTTTAAAATTATTAAAATCTATTGCATTATTTTAAAATTCCTGAAAATTTTATGACAACATTTAGAATTCTCTTAAAATTCCACAAAATCTTTCAAGAATCATAAAAATCTTTTGAATTTGCTTAATATTTCTCGAAATTTTACGAAAACATTAGAAATCGTTTAAAATTCCCTACCTTTAAAAAATCTCTAAAATTTTCATGAATTCCTTTCAAATTCCGCGAAATATATTCTGAAATACCTTAAAATTCCACGAAATCTTTTGAAAATCCTAAAAATCTCTAGAACTTTGTAAAAATCACTTGAAAATTGTCAAAATCCATTCAAATTCCTAGAAACCTCTTGAAATTCCTCTTCAAAAAAACTGCCGTAACAAAACTTTTCGAAAATGTCGCATAAATTTTATTATTATTTCAAATCTGCTCTCTAAATTTGAATCAGCGAAATTTTATTGGTTTTTGAATGACTTGAAGTTGTAAGAAGTAAAAGTTTGCTAGTGTATTAAAAAGTGATATAAAAAAACGCATGAAAAGTTTACTGTAAGTAATCTGTTTAATTTCTCAAATAATGTTCACTAACCTTAGGTATATATTTTGAAATATTTTTTTTGCTTCAGTAATAATATATTTCTCACATCAAAATAATTATTTTTATCACTTTAAATTATTTTTTCTATCTTTATACATATAATCTTTTTCTCAGTAATCGTTTTGACAACGAAAATAATCTGAAGATAGTTTTCAAATTCGGTACATTCACATAATTCGCGTAATTTCTAAACCAATCAGGTTTTCGACAACAATGTGTTCCATATATTGGTAACATCACTTTTTTAAGATAGGATTCATTCAAAATCATACATATTAGGTACTTAAAATTGAAATAGTGGAAGCGGATAACGTGGTCCTTATTAAATTTAAATCTTTCATCAATTTTAATTTTTAGTGCCCAACCTCATAAGATTTTATCGATTTTACTCACGTGTTTACGTTCGAGCAAATCAAAAATGCAATTAATGCTCGACCCCAGAACATCGTTACACATGTATCGCGTCGCAATATATCACGTCATGACGATCGTTTCTGACAGAAGTGATTTACGTTATAAATGTCCATGTGGTAGCTGCTAATGTTGCCACAGTGTGTCACTTGATTATACCAAAAAGGGAATTGATATCCAATTAATTATCGTTTACATTCAACGACTGCAGCATAATTGTAATGTTTCTACATGAGAAATTAGATCGAAACATGCAAAGTAAATCTGCATTCCACATTACGTACCTCACTTAAATGTAACTAATTGCATTTGTTCGTATTGTGAAGTTAAATTAGCTTTGATCCATTGGATATGCCGCAAGTAGACTAAAATGCATCCGTTTCGCAATAATGAAGCGACAAACTTAATTGGATGGTTAATTAGGAAATCTGTGAATAAAACAGGCAAAAGTAAACCTAAAAAAATTCATCCGAATTATAATAAATGAGGAATTGCGCGTCACAGCGAAGATTTTAATTTCCCGACACAGCGACACATGAGTCCCTCTCGCTTTTGTGCGACCTTGACTTCTCCTCATTAATGTGCCGCAACTTGCTCTGCATCTGATATATTCCGAGCCCAAATACAACGTTAGCTACGATTATTACCGGACGTGCGCGCATAAATTAATTTATCTAGGCAATTTTAATTAAGCCCGCAGAGTAATTCTTGCTGAGGAGAATACGCTTGCCATTATACTCCATATAAATGAGAATATATGTCTATATTATCTCAAAGTAGTAGTTTCTGCTTTTCAATCTTATAATGATCACATTTTTAGTTTTAGTTTTTCAAAAGTGCTTATATAGCGATGATTCATTGGTGTTTAATGTAGGAAAATCGAAGTCGTTCCAAGAATTTCATTATTTGGTCAACTATACTGTCAACTCTTAGCAAAGTTACTAGCGGTTATGCGCTAACTTAGGAGAAACTTACGAAGCGTTATTCGACACGAGGAAGTTTGATGGGAGATTTCAGTAATTTCGAAAGCTGCTCTGTCAATTAAAACCTGGCAGATGTGAGCAGTAAGTTGAGCTTTTGGCAATAGTTATAGACGTTTATGGGTGACTATAATATTTTTACGTCCCGAGAGACTCGCATACATGCGCCTCATTTAATAATTTTAAAAAGATTTCTCGTTTTTGAGTAAAGAGCTCTTCCATAAACTACGTAGCCCGTTTTGAGTTATTTCTTGAGTCCCCCCTCCCCCCTAGTAGATTGCTGTCGAATTTTCAAATTTTTTTTCAAATTCTTTTAAATTCTACGATAACAATTAAAAACCCTTTTATATCCTTTAAAATCCATTAAAAGTATGAGAAATGTCTTCAAATTCTCTTAAAATTACACAAAAATTTTCAAACTCACACGGAGAAAAATGGATACTCAACGGTAGTATCTGGATACTATGACTGAGTATCTTTGCGACTTAACTATAGGACAGCTATCTAGATACTCAAATTTAGTATCTGCATATTATCAAAGAGAGATACTCAAAATGAGTATCCAAGATATTAAGCGTGAGTATCTCAGATACTAAATACGAATATCCTATGGTTTTACACTACAGTATCTGAAATACTATACCTGAGTATCAGTGATACTCAAATTTTTTTTTTTATTTTTCAGGAAAATTAATAATAATTAAAATAATTTATGAATAAATATATAAAAGTACATACAAAAATAAGGATGGCCACATGAAAATCGACATTTTTCATTAAACAATATAGTTTATTATATTATACCTTAAAATACATTATACGTTACATTCAGTTACGACATAAGTGTTTGTGTCACAATGTTTGTACATAAGTACTGGTCGATAATTTGGCAGACCAGACTGCTTGATAAAAACAATTTTTGATGTTTTGTTAACGAAGGACAAAATATATTCGAAGGACAAAATATATACATGACGATTTTTCGAATTTCATCTTACCTTGGAATCTTTGTAATATGGAGTCTCCACAATTCCAGTTGCTGATAATCTCCAAAAACCCAATAGGCTGCTCCATTTTTCTGCACAAAAGATGTAAAAATGTAAAATTGAAAAAAGGAAACAAATTTTGTCAATTATACGAATCATGCATAATTGAGGTTAAGTTTGTTTTTACATAGCATGCTTTCATTACATTTTGAGAAATTTAGAGTCTAATTTTATAGTTAGTTATTAAAATATAAGAAATTATATATACTTACTCAATTTCACTAAAATATACTATTCAATGAACATCACACCACACCACGTAAACGAAATAAATAAGACAATACAATAATTCGACGTCGCGTCGTTGACACTTGACAATCGGTGACCAGACCAGTTTCACGCCTCGAATTATACATATGCGCATGTGCGCAATAAAATGAGTATCTACAGATATTGGGGTTGAGTATACAAATTTGAATATCTAGTGATACTAAACGACAGTATCTTCTATTTGTAATAGATACTATGTGGTAATATCTAGATATTGTACCATAGTATCTTGCATTTGAATATCTACATTTGAGTATCCATTTTTCTCCGTGCATAAATCTTCTGAAATCCACACGTTAAAATTCATGAAAATCTCTAAAAATTCCATGAAATCCTTAAAAATTCTACAAAATCTTTTAAAAATTAGAAAAATCGCTTGAAATCTTTTACAATTATTAGAAATCTCATAAAAATCCATCAAATTCCTAAAAATCCCGCAATATCTTTTAAAAATCGACTTTCTTGAAAGCCCTTAAAAATGTACAGCCTTTGAAATCTTTTTAAATTCTACTAAATATTTTAAAAATTGTAAAAATATTTTGAAATCTCTCCATAAAATTCCATGAGAAAAAATTAAAATCTCTTAAAATTCTCAGAAAATTCTTGAAATTTTACAGTAACATTTAAAATCCTTTTATATCTTTAAAATCTGTTAAAAATATTAGAAATCTTTTATCAATGTCCATAGACAAAATCTTTGAAATGTCAGAAAAATCTCTTGAAATCACTTAAAATTATTAGAAATCTCATAAAATTCCTTAAAACCCCATAAAACTCTGACAAACCTTTTGAAATTCCTTAAAACTTCACGAATACCTTAAAAATCGCTTAAATTCGTTGAAATCTTTAAAAAATTTTAGAAACCTCTTAAAATTCCTTCAAAATTTCAAAACATTTAGAATCTCTTAAAATCCCTTAGAATTTTTAAAAGTCTCTTAAAATTCCATAAAATTCTACGAAATCATTTTTTAAAATCCTAAAAATCTCTTGAATTTCGTAAAAGTCACTTAAAAATCGTCAAATTCCCTTAAAATTCCTTAAACCTCTTGAAATTCCTCTCTAAGTGTTTCCTCTCGAAAAATGTATCGAAAATCTCGAATAAATTATAGTTTCAAATCTGATTGGATTTGGAATGATATTTTATAAATTAAATAATTACAACATGTGTTTTGCTTTATAAACAATAATAGTTGTTAGATTGTTTTCAAAATTAACTACGTTTACAGTTGTATTGATGTTTAATTGTGATTTTATTTTCTAAAAAAATACCGTATAAATTTATAGTTATGTGCAGTATTATTTGAAAAACCGGTTAATTAATTATTAAATTAATTTATTAATCATTAATAATAAATTAGTTAATTGTTTATTTTTAATATTACCATAAAACTGCTTTTTTAAACCAAGATTTTTTATGTATTTCGAGTTTAGACTCGTGATAAAATGATTATTAACGAAACCAAATTCAAATAATTGTGCGGAATTTACGATATTTCGACTTCGACTCAATCATCTTTTTTAGAATAGATGAATAAAATAATAACACATAAATTCTGAGAAAATCGTGTTCAGAAAAAGTTGGGAAAAGGTGCTAAATGTGTCAAACAGTTGAAATTTCCATTCGTTAAGTACTCATTATTATTATTTTTAATTGTCAAACTTTTTTTTTACTTTCAAGGAAGAAAATATATACCTAATAACACAAAAGCGTCATTCAAGCTCCGACAAACAACAGTTTCATTTCAAATATAAAAAGAGTTATTGCAGTTCGCTACAACATTAATAATGTGATCCCCCAGAGGCATCCGAACACAATTTCAAGGAAAATGTATACCACTACGTGTTTACACAATCCAGTGACAGCAATTTATATTTCCATTTTCCACTTTGTTAGTTCAATGAATAAGGTGCAATCATACAAGGCGTTTTATAATATAAGCTGCTTTGGAGTATAAAAGCTTCAACTCAAGCACATAAATCTAACTCTCGTGTTTGTTAAATTTCTAGAGCTTCTTTAAACGGAAATAAACCTAGAATAATTGATTATCATTCCAACTTTTCCATGAGAAGTATTGCGACACAAATTTTGTCTACTTTTCTACTTTTCTACTTTCTATTACTCTCTTAGGGACTTATAGCTGGTAATTTACAATTTTGAGGATAAATTAATTATGTGTAATCAAACGTTTCTCGAAGCGAGTTTAAAACTTAACTTTGAAACATCATAATTATTCTTCTACAAGTTTAATCACTTCTGTGATGTTCTTCTGATGTAATTTATTAAACAAATTCAAAATTCATTTCTGGGCACAGCTATCGTTTGTCCTAGGATTTATTGATTTGAAAACTGAACTAGCAAATATTCCACTAATAATAGAAAAATTTTTCTATTATTAGTGGTGATTATGCGAAAGTGTATGAATTCACGGAATGCGCTCAATTGTTATCAGCAACTTCGGAATCTCCAATGCAAACTTCGAGTTGGATAGATTATAGATTATAGCTCTTACAGATTACGAATTTTCGGAATTAATGCCATCAACTGTTATATTAAATTATGATTAAACTATATGGGGAGGTGTCACGTCTCGGGGTTTTAACAACTTTGTATAAAATTCTCGATATTAGATCTTTGATTGCTCTCAATTTCATTTGCATTGCAGACGTTCAACGAGAATAAAAAACTCCATCAGAGTTTGTATGTTCCACTTTTTTCATTCAGTCGTTATTATATGTATACCTTACATTCAAAGCGTAATGAGATTCTCCTTCTGAATGAAAAAAGGTATTTTATTTACTAATAACTATTTTCATTCTGACTGGTACAAATCAGGTCATTCCATAATTTTTAGAAATGCTCTATCAAGAATAGAATACAAGAAAAAATTCAAATTAAGTTTTAAAGAAAATAAACTTTGCTTTTTAAAATTCTAATTTTTCAAGTATTTTTGAATCCTTTTCGTACATTGAACAGATATACTATCGTGATTTGTGCACCTCTATGTATAGCAGAATTAGGTGATTATTGCGTGCAAATAATTGAAGTTCTCTCTGTTGCGATGAGTCGAATTGACTCCCTAGGGAATCGAGTTACAAATGCAAATGATAACATAATCTTAGTAATTGACACAACGATAGACGTGACTTCCATATTTGTGATTACTATTTTTATTTACGAATATGAATTAGATATTTCTTTCTTTCTCCTACAAAATGATCATAGCCATAGAATCCCTGAAAGATATACATTTATATTTTCTAGATCTGCAATAGTTTGGACTCGAAAGCGATAAAACACTGGGAAGTAGAAAATAATATTTGAATTGAGTAGGGTCAGTATAAGATGCGTGAACACGTGCACATTGGCATTTCCATGACCGGAAGTATAGGCGAGCTTCACGACTATGAGTTACATCTATGGACACGTAACCATCAACAAAGCAAACTACGATGAGGTCAAGCAACTGGGACGCTCAGTATCGAGCGACACTCACACGTTTGCAATTTTGTAATAATGAAATGCAAGTGATACACGAGATGAAAAGTGGACAATCATGTACTGTTCTTTCTCTAGCTTTTTATTTAAAAACGGAGAGATTACTCTATAAACCTAAAAACATCATTTTTCATATAGCCTTTATCATGTTTTTCAATTTCAATTTTGATCTTTTGTGTTTTGAGTGATGTTATTTCGTCAATGATGGTTTCAAGTTTGTCAACAATAGTTGCTACTTTGTTATTGATGGTTTTCCAATGTCTGATGACGTTGCAATGATACCTATATAGTTTTCCGTTAGACAATTACCACTTTCGGATGGTGATCGTTTCCAGTGTGTTAATTAAAGTTTTTATTGACAATCACTTAATTTTTCGTATTTGTTGAGTTTTGGATGTGGATGAGAGTCTAACAAAACTTCTAAATGTTATTGGTTATTTAATAAACTATAGTGCAATTCTCTTTGGAGATACAGGTTGTCAAATTGGAATGTAATTTTATATTGATTTTATGCATGATGTGTATAGTATGTAAATTGGGTTTCAAATATATAACACATAAAGTTTGAAAACCACCTGATATAAATTATAGTGTAAGTACGTAAATTGACGATATACGTCCCACGCATTGTTTACACTCAGCTGCTAAATCCGAAATGCAATCAGCAGCACAAAGGCCTGTTTACATTTAATCGACTACCACGTCGGAAATTGTTTGGATGTGCATATTTGTAACGATGCTGTGTTCAGCTGTTTAGAGAGAGAGAGCTGCTTTGTAAATAAAATAATCGGTAAATAATACAGCATCCAATTGTAATTTCGATTACAAATATTATATCAATATATAAGATCCACTCATAACAATCTGGAAATTTATTGAACTAAAGAAACGGTTAATCTTTTACTTTCTTTTTTTTTATAGTAGGTCGGAAATTTGAATGAAAAAGAAATTGCGTAAAATTAGCAGGTACTTTCGGAGGATAGGAAGTCGTCACTGTTATATCTCGATGTGGGATACCCATCCCAGGAAAGTCGGAATAAAGGGTGTAACGTTATTACACCAAAGAGAAGACTTGGCAGGCAGTCAGATTCAACAGATGGGAACAATCGAATCGAGCTGTCCGTTGAAACAGACCAGAAAAGCAGCAGAAATTGAGACATACGGTCAGCATAACAATTGTAAATGATTTTAAATTGCGTACTGTCAGCGAAAAGACTAACAGATTTATATTTTCCAGTCGATCCATTAATACATAGAAAAACACGTTTATAAAACACAAAAGAGAGTAAAAATGGGAAATTTGTATAGATTTTCCGCTTCTTTAAAAAGATTTAACCATTTACTTTTTCTCCTTATTAGCAATTATGATCGCGATTAATTTCTCGTTTTTGCACACCTTTTGCTAGTAGACAAAATAATTGAGAATTTTTAATTCTTGAAATATAATTTCAGGATTCTCCATAAGTTTCATAAAATTCCTTAAAATGTCTTTATTATATCCTTCAAAATCTGGTGAAATTCCTTTAAATTTCGTAAAATCACCTGGATTTTACGAAACCTTGACCTAAAATTCCTTAATTCCTTAAAATTACTCAAAGTCCCATGAAATCTCTTTAATCCTTTAAAATTCCTGAAAATCCATTGAAATTTCATGAAATCTCTAAAAATTCCTGACAATCCAATAAAATCGAGTAAAACCCCTTGAAAGTCCTTAAAATAATTTAATATGCCATTAAATATCGTAAAATATCTTACAAGTATTAAAAATTCCCATAAAATATCTCAAATTCCTTTAACATCCTTTAAAATCTGGTGTGTTTCCTTTAGATTTCGTAAAATCATTTAATACTCCTTGATGTTCCATAAAATTTCTTAAAATTCCACAACCTATCGTTATAACCCTTAAAATTACTTAAAATCTTATGAAATCTTATGAAATTCATTTAAATTTCGCGAAATAAATTGACATTTCTTAAAACTATTTAAAATTACTCAAAATCCCATGAAGTCTTATTATATCTCTTAAAATTACTCAAAATTCCATGAAATTTCGTTAAATTCTTTAAATTTCTTGAAAAATATAATCTCACTAAATCCTTTAAGATTTCTGGAAATAAATGTCCTTAAAATTACTTAATATCTCTTAGAATATCTAAAAATCGCTTAAAATTACTTAGAATCTCCAAAAATATCATCAAATCCTACAAAATTACTTAATATTCCATGAAATCTTATGAAATATTTTGAAATTCTGGAATATCCAATGAAATCTCGTAAATCCCTTAAAATCCCTTAAGTTATTAAAATAACTTAATATCCTATGAAATATCGTAAAATCTCTGAAAATTACTTAAAATTTCATGGAATTTCGTAAAATCCTTTATAATTTCATAAAATACCTCGAAATACCGTGAAATCACTTCATACTTCTAAAATCTCAATCAATTCCATGAAATCTCTTAAAAGATCTTAAAATCTAATGAAATTTCGTAAAGTTCCTTAAAATTACTTTAAATCCTATGAAATCTTATGAAATTCATTTAAATTTCGCAAAATAAATTGGCATTTCTTAAAATTATTTAAAATTACTCAAAATTCCATGGAATTTCGTTAAATTCTTTAAATTTCTTGAAAAATATAATCTCACTAAATCCTTTAAAATTTCTGGAAATAAATGTCCTTAAAATTACTTAGAATCTTCAATAATATCATCAAATCCCACAAAATTACTTAATATCCCATGAAATCTTATGAAATTTCTTGAAATTCTGGAATATCCAATGAAATCTCTTAAATCCCTTGAAATCCCCCTTCAGTTATTAAAATAACTTAATATCCTATGGAATATCGTAAAATCTTTTAAAATTACTTAAAATTTCATGGAATTTCTTAAAATCCTTTATAATTTCATAAAATACCTCGAAATACCGTGAAATGACTTATTACTTCTAAAATCTCAATCGTAAAACCAAGATTCCATGAAATCTCATTAAATCTCTTAAAATACCCTAAAATCCAATGAAATTTCGTAAAATGCCTTAAAATCTCTTAAAAGTTTATCAAATTACTTAAAATTCCAAAAAATATAGTCAAATCCCTTAAAATTACTTTATAATCCTATAAAATCTCATGATTATGATGGACACTGATGTATAAATATTCGAATACATATATTAAATATTAAAAACTAATATAAAAAATGCACGAAAAGTTTACTATTAATAATCTGTTTAATTTCTCAAATAATGTTCACTAACCTTATATATTTTCAAAATATTTTTTCTCTTCACTGTTAATAATTTATTTTTTATTTCAAAATAATTATTTCTATGTCTTTATATTATTTTCTATCTTTATATAACCTTTTTAACAGTAATCGTTTTAAAAACGAAAATAATCTGAAGACAGTTTTCAAATTCGGTACACGGAAAAAAGAAAATGGCTGAATGTACCATTTAAAATAGTGAACATGCGCTCTGAACTCATTTTTCCAGAAATTTAGTAAGTTTTACTATTTAAAATTGTAATTTTTGCTAAAAAAATCGCAAACCCTGTTTCTTCATTGCAAAAGTTACAATTTAAAATAGTAAAAGTTACTAAATTCTTGGAAAACTGCGTTCAGAGCGCATGTTAACTATTTTAAATGGTAAATTCAGCCATTTTTTTCCGTGTACATTCACATAAATTAACCAATAAGAATAATAAATAAATAATAATAATAATAAACCATCAGGTTTTCGACAACAAGTGTTCGATATATTTTGGTAACACCACTTTTTTAAAAGATAGGATTCGAGGGTCGGATTTAATGGAAAATATTCCCACATTAACGATGGTACCGCATTGTGAAATTATATACGATAAAGCTTCACGGAAGCGTGTTGGTTGTTCAACAGTATAAATCCACATGACCATCTCGTTTGTCTAGCCATCGCGTGCGCTAAGTCTATCCCTTTCTCTCTCTCACTCTCTTGTAATAATACATTTCACCCGGCACTTTGGACCATTACAAACGGCAGTATTGTGCCGAGGGTGGATTGTGGCACTTTGTTAACAGTAATTTGGTAACAGTTTAATTAACATTTGTCGCCTTTGATGTGAATGATAGTCGCGCTCAGCCTCCGGCGAAGACTTTGATAAAGATTCAAACACAAGTTTTATCGCGTGTTCATCTATATCCATTTCATCAGCCATAAAAGGGCTCGAGGTAGATTTTCCGAAAGGGTGCAAGATAAGAAGCTCTAAAAGTGACTGTAAATAAGACGACCTCTACACAAATTTGTAAGGCTTACCTTTAAAGTCACAACATTTCTTATGGACAAGATTCATGAATAAAAATACTGGGGGAGGTTTTTATGTCACTTGACAATTATTCATTCATGAACCAAGCATTATTAAATTTTTATATAGGGGTTTAAAATACTCGAATCCGATTTAATACTATAAAATCTGTACTGAATCGTAAGATCCATTCTTCTCTTAAAAATCTGACTTGTTTTGCTGAGGATGAAAACACATTTTTATTCAGATTGATGTCGCTGCGATATTGGCAATGTGGTTGCTTTATGGGCTATATCTATAGTTTATAGGCAGAGCAGGCTGAGTGAGAAGGTCTGAGGAGTAGTTTTTTAACACTATATTCCTGCCTTCGTTTATGAGACACTAAAAAAGGTGAAATGAAAAAGAAAGTGCTCAACATTTAAAAGGCGTTTTCGAATAGGAAAGATGGTTATATTATATTTATCTGACCCATCTGACATATGACCTAATAGAAAGCGATTCATTCTAGTACGAATTTTCAAAATCCAATTTGTTGAGGAATGAGCTGACTACGTCAAGTATGCACTTCCGGCGCCCTTCCTTCTTCATTTTATACTTCCGTTGAGCGTCACATTTTCCAGAGTTCACAGCCTCTAAAGCAAGACAATTTCGAAATCATCAATCTTATCTGAGTTGAAATCCCATTTCGCATTTATAGAATATTAAAAAGTCATTTGCAATTTTCTAATTTGAAAATTCCGGAGAAAATATATAAATTAGTTGATAGCCTATAGTGTCGCGTATAAAATAAATATAACTTTAATCTCACAGAGCATGAGTTTATTATGCACGCGGGTTGATTGTTAATAACGTTTATTGTACTTTATTTGCGAAATTTACATAACCAAATGTGCTGATTACGGTTTATGCATTTTTCGGTTCCTATCAGTGAAAATTCATGCATGCTCAAATTTTAATTGTGTATATTCTATGAATTATGCCAAGCGTTATTTATTTATCTTCATAAATCAGCAAAATGCTTAAAGTTCGCCAAATCATGAACTTATTACGCAGTTCATTTATGCTGTTCTAATTTATACATATAATTTAATTTGGGTTAAATTTACCCCACTGATTTAAAAATGAACTTCGGATATTTAATGGGATGAGACTTTAAAACCGATACATGAAAAGTTTAAGTTTTTTTTTATGAAAATTTATGCCTACGTTCGCGTGGCGATGTTGACCCAGTTATACACATATATGTACGTGCCATACACAAAATAGGAAAACCGCAGTCAGTATGAGGATAGTCGAGGCACGAGACGGAAATGAACGAACTCTTACATTTTCTCGGTTATTCTGGCCATTTCCTATATATAAGTCTGGAGTGGCAGGTTCTGCAGGTCGAGTACGGGTCGGCACCGAAATAGTCGCGCGTTGCATCATTTCGCGAAACACCGAAACCCGAAACTCTGCGAATTTACTCTGCAATCGTTTTAAAAAAACCACGAATTATTAATCCGCCTGACACATAAGTATATTGCACACGTGTTTTTCTCGATCCTTTATTTTTGAAAAATTGAGCCAATTCTCACAGAATCAATTAAATAATGAATAAAATTTACAAAATTAGAACGATAAATAAGTTAGACGTTTTCTATTTATAAAAAAAACGCGCACATTTACTTTTTTTTTAATTTTATAATTTATGATATTTTATTTCTTCTTTTCTATCCGTCATAATTAAAATTTTATTTTAAACAATTTGAGTTTTATAGGAATAACAGAATTTTAAAAACTTAACCCATTTTTTAAAATAATATATATTTATAAAAAATGTTTCCTTATCTTTTATAAATGATATAATTACAACATGTGTTTTGCTTTACAAAAAATAATATTTGTTAGATTTATTTTTCATTTATTTTTTTATTTATTTTTCACGTTTACAATTGTATTGATGTTTTAATTGTGGTTTTTTTTTTTCTAAAAAAAATACCACATTTATAGTTGTGTACAGTATTATTTAAAATAACCGACTAATTAATTATCATGAAATTAATTAATTGTTTATTTTAAATATTATTATAAAACTTCATATTTCTTTAGTCTGATACTTTATAAACTATTGATACAACATCCATTTTACGTTATAAAAAATAATAATTATTACATTGTTTTCAAAATTAACTATGTTTATTGTAGTATGGATCTTTAATTATGGTCTCATCTTCTAAAAAAACTACCGCATTTTAGTTGTACAGTACCTATTATTTGAGAAACCGGTTAATTAATTATTAAATTAATTTATTAATTAGTCATAATAAATTAGTTAATTGTTTATTGCTTCCTCATACAGGAAGCTTTGTAATCGTTACATTTTCCAATATTTTTAAAATGGTTTAATTAAACTTTCCTCACGTGATAAATGTCTAATACAACATTCTAATCAATTGTCCGGATGTATGTATGTATGTATGTGTGTATGTGTGTATGTGTGTGTGTGTATGTGTGTGTGTGTGTATGGATGTCGCCATTTTTTGTCGCCCTATTAACTTAAAGACAGTTGTAGATAAATTGATGAAATTTGTAGGGTATATTGGCACCACCAATATCTCAAAACGTGCCAAAGGATTTTTCAAAATATTGAATTTTAAAATTTTTATGTAGATTTTAAATTTTTGTAAAATTGATTTTTCGACTATAACTTCTCAAATAATGAAAATTCAAAGCTTATGTAAAGAAAAGAAAGATTCCTTTCGTCGAGACGAATCGATTGACCTGTAGGATTAATGAATTTTATTGAATATTAAGGAAGTTATGCTTTTATTTGTAATTTTGAAAATTTTTAATTTTTCATATATTAGTTCAAATAAAAACAATAATCCTACAGGTCAATCGATTCGTCTCGACGCACGGAATCTATGAATGATGAGGTCGAAAGATTCTCTCTTTCGAGAAAAAAGAATTATATATATCTTTTAATATTTAAGAAAATCGTTAATGCTTCCTCTATGAGGAAGCAAATTCATTTGCAACTTCATCTTAATGAGGAAGCAAAGTGCTCAAAAAATGAGCACAAAAAATTTAAATATAGTTAAATGGAACACCCGAGATCGGATTCACAGCTAGTTTTAAATATTACTAAAAAAATTGCTTTTTTAAAACCAAGATTTTAGTAAAAAATATAACAGAAAACTTCGGTTTCTTTTTCTCTCCGAAAAATTTCCTTTATATTCTGGTACAAAAAAAACATCAATAAGTCAGAAGGAAACGAATGGGGAAAAGAAAGTAAGTAATTCGAAGGTCTACAGACAAATACAGTTACGAGTTCGACTTTTGGTTTACCGGAAATTAGTTTCTCTTGACCCTTTTGGACGTAGAAATCCCCATAAAATATCCAACAGGAAACGTACAGGAAAGGTACGACATCAATAAGGAATAAGAATTTGCCGATGAAAGGTGATAAATTTCGCCTTGACGATTATATTTATTATGTATAGCATGTTCCATTGACCCTTGACAAGAAGGACTGATTCACGATGGAAATTGATGTCGAATAAAATCTAAAATTCCCTTTTTTTCGTACAAATACAATGCTTCACGTACCCAACTTAATATTCTTTGCCGGTAATCAATAGTCCCTTTCGAGAGACCCTTTTGTTTAAAAGATTTACTTTTCTCTCTAACTTCTAAATCGAATTCCACGTTAAAAAAAAAATAAAACTGCTCTCTAAATCTGAATCAGCGAAATTGCGTTGGTTCAGATTTGGAAAAGTGAAATAATAAATTAGTGTATATGTGACATAAGTGTTATAAAACAATATTGGACGTAGATTGAAGAGAGTAAGGTGTAAACACATATACATCCATGGGATGTATATGTGTTTAATATAGCAGCCGTTTAATACTGTCGGGTGTTTACTGGAACATGTTAAAGCAATTTCAGAGGGAGGCATATAAACGTCATGACGACACGACGTTACCTACACGGACTACCAAATTTCTCTAAATATACAATCATGTATGGTAATCGACTCCATGAATCTAAATTAATTACAAACATTTACACAGCTTTTTACACTATCTTTTTTATAATTATTTATAGCCTGTTCTTATATTATTTCCGTTTTCTTCCAGTTTTCTTTTAAAACGCGCCTTGCTTTTGATGAAGTAATTTTTGGTTGGCTGAAGATGCAAATCGCTTTACACACATCTATCTTGCATGTAATTCAAATCTCTTCAGCAGCGCAGCGGAACGATGGAGGCGGATTACGTCAGTGGTTGTAATTAAAACGACAAAGGAGACAAACACCAACGTACAAATCAAAGCTACGACTTCCTTTTGTTGCTTAAATGGCCGTTAACTTTCTTACGAGCTCTGCTCTTTTCGGTTCATAAAACGTTTTTAATATTTACTTTCAGTAGAAAATTTTAATGTAAACATGATCAAAATAAAACTAATTCGAGCAATGCTCATTTTATAGAAATTAATTTTATAGAAAATCATTTTATAGAAGAATGTCTTTCATCTTGTGAGGAGCGATTATGTAACTTTTCAATTCCACTTTCACTTTCACTTTTTGGTTTCCCATTTTTTGATTTTCACTTTTTTTTTAAATACACGTAATGTCAATTTTGACGTTTTAAACGTCACCTGACGTCACCGATGAAATTGGGTTTCTGTCTGACGAACATTTTTTATTTATAATTTAAACAAAGTTTCCAAAACCAAAAACCAGGCGTTTCCTGTATTTTTAAGGAATTTCATGTGACTTTAATGAACTTCAAGGGATTTCATATATGTAGAGACTTTAAGCGATTTTAGGAAATTTCAAGATATTTTAAGGAATTTTATTTGATTATAAGGAACTTCAAAGCATTCTTAAAAGAGTTCAGAATAGTCAAGTGAATTTAAGAAGTTTCGAGGAATTGATTCTAATGTAGAGGAAATCAAATGAAATTCCTTAAAATCCCTTAAAATTATTTAATTATATTTTAATTACTTAATTAAAATTACTAAAACCCCTTAAAATTACTTTTAATATTCTGTAAATGTCTTAAAATCACTAAGATATTATTATATCAATAATACATAATAATATATCATTAATATATAAAAATCCCTTAGAGTTCATTAAAATCTCTTGAAGTACCTTGAAATTTCTTCAAATTCCTTCAAATTCATTAAAATCAGTTAAAATGTCTTGAAATTTCGTGCAATCTTTGAAAAACCCTTTTTTGCAATCCTTTAAAGACTCTTTTAACAACATCTGGTAAATTTCTGCTAGTAAATACATAAAAATCTAGGGTTTTGAGAATTTTGGAAACATATTTTGATATTTTTATTCCAATAGATGTAAAAAAATCGTCAGATTATAAACATCTGAAACTTCAACCCAATATGGAATGATTGTAAGCGGTTCGCAAATTTTATTTCTTAATTGTCGTTTTCATGAAAAACTTTGAAAACTTGAAAACTTGGAATCTTGAAACCTTGGAATCTTGAAAAATGACGAATAAGAAATAAATAGGCGAACCGCTTATAAAATTCGTCAGTGTCATTTAAAACGTCAAAGTTGACATTCACGTGTATTTGAAAAAAGTTAAAATCAAAAAGTGAAAAACCTAAAAGTCAAAGTGATAGTGTACCAGAATTTTTCCTCCTCAAAAACAACATCTACTTGTATGGAGAGAAAGAATAAAAATTTTTGCAACCTCACAAATAAAACTAATAATATCCAGTTGGGATTTCCTTTCACAGTTTTGATGTTTTAAACAATGTGAAACCCTGAAACGTGCGCAAACGAACGAATTGCATTCCTATCCATTTTCAATTCCACAAAACCACATTTTCGAAGTTCGCCGAGGTAAAATTAAATTCCGTGATTTACAGTTCGTATTCCGCGAATTCTTGAATTAATCAGAAAAAGAAAAGCACGCTGAGAAATAATTTCCTATTTTAATAGTATATGGAGGTGGAAAACACGGATTTGTTTTCAAAAACTGGAACATACATTTATATTTATGTGTTTTGTAAAGTTTTAGCAAGGAAATTTTTGACAAATCTTGCGTTAGTTTGTTAGGAAGAGAATTACGAATGTATGAATGTATGAATGTATGAAAAGCGTTGAACTTCTGGGAAAATAGTCCCATAAAACGCGGTCATGACAATGGAGGTTGCAAATGCGAGAAGGAATTCAAGTCAAATACAGAACTGCTTAACATACTACATTTAAGTTTTTGCATTTCAGAAAACTTGTAGTAACTTCTCCAAATGGCGAGGGAATGGAAAATATAGTCTTTCCTATTGTGGAGCTGCTATGAAAACGAGGGACAATAATACTCCAGTAGTGCTGCTGGAGTCTAATTAATAACTAATTTTAATACTAATTTAGTAATTGTTTTGCAAAAGGAAACTGAAAATCGATTAAAGGTGCTTCTCTAATGCTGCAAAAGCTCTCTGAAATTTCAATGTCGTAGAACTGCCAACTCAGATCGTTTGGATGCACACCATAATGGAAAATGATTAATTACCGCGATTCTAAGCTGCTTCCAATTTGCCTTAGCGTTTCTGTCAGGATTGATTAGCATTAATAAAGTGATATCTAATTTTCTTATTAATATTACAAGTATTAGAAAAGACGTGTCTTAAAAACAAGGCATTTAACTTTCTTTGACAATATTCGTATAGAAACAATGCCAAACGGATCTTCAAGGCCCTGTAAATGTTTATATTCCAAATGTTTTCTCGCCCCAAGTTTCCCTGAAATATCGCGCTAGAGCGGCGTTGAAAGATACCATGAAAAAAATATTCTAATGGGATTTATAAAAGCATTGGCGTGTGAAAATAAAGGACAAAAAGGGTGCCAATCTCTAAAAACATACTCAAGAGAGGTCAAACTGTTTTGCAAAAAAAATGAATGATGATAATAAATCAGATCAAAGATCCCTGTCTTGGATTTTTTAGGTATATATCATTCTTCAAAAAAAAAGTTAGATTCTATCAATTTCAATACTTTTCCTGTGTGTATTTGCATTTCCCTAACTTCTCAACTTTCTTTTTCGATTTCTTTTTCTAAAACATGTTCTTTACTGCTTTTTCCAAACCCATTTTCTAAACTCCGTTCGGGAAAGGAATTTTTCATACGGATAGAAACTTCCTTAGAGTTGATGAAAATAAATTAATTGATTTTCCCCCTTCTGTTGGTGATTACTTGGTTCGAAACTGCATCTGCACATCTGTCGCCTTTATTTACTTCAAGTTCGAGTTTCTCGTGGTTCGCAACAGTTTCCGGTGGTTCAGACGGATGGGAGAAACTATTTATTAAGAAGAGGAGCAGAATGAAACAAAGTTGGCAGAATGGATGTTCAACACTAACTCCAGTCCAAGCAAGCCGTTCCATTTAGTTTCCATTAATCGCGACAAGTTCCTAGAAGTATAAACAACGTGAATACGAACAAAAGTTCTTCCTGATTATATCCATTTCCTTCGACTTCAACTCTAATTCATTTAAATGCCAGAAATAGAAAGAGACTAACCTAATTCCTTTTTATTTCAATCTTTTTATCTTGCATTCATTAAAATACAATCAGAAATAAAATACAAAACCTTCTGAACTTTAATCTGCATGGAAGGGATCACTTTTTAAGCCTCTTTATTTCATTTCCATCTTTTCAATTAAGGATGTAATTATTTCTTCTCCTCAGAGAAATTTCACGATTTCTACATATATAGAGGAATGAATGAAGATGTGGCAATTAGTTTGAGATATACCTCAGAAATTGTGTTAAGATTTTATCCTAAGTTTCGTACATATAAAGGAAATGTATTCAGAGTGAGTTGCTAAAACCTTCCTCCTAGACGTGTCATTAATTAGGTGACGAAGCGGAGAGAAACTGTTCAAATGCAGTTGCACGTGTCTTTGATGCAGATAGAATTTCACACGGAGAGAAAAGCTATGGTTAGCCCAACCATATCTTTTCTCTCCGTGCACTTATACTTTTCTTCAAAAGAATTTAAAAATATCAATATAAACTTAATAATTAATCTACTTGTTTCTTAAACTGTATTGTGTTCACAGTAAGATTGTCGGAAACTGATTCACAGAATGATATTTTTTCTTGATGGTTTTAAGGAGTAGCGTAAAAACACGCGAGCAATTGAAATAATGAGAATTCGTGTTTCAGTATAATCGGGTCGCATTGAACGATACAAGTACTAATTACGGCTAAATTGATAGTAGCTACCTAATATCGGTGGATATTAAGCCGAGTCGAATTTATGTTTTACGATATTATCAGAAAACGATACAACGACTACCGGAATTCAAGCTAACGAGTCTCGACATGCGGCGTATTTTGAGCTTTTTTTATTCAATTGTACAATGTCACAAAAAATAGCAATACGTGTTTCTGGATGATGATAATAATCTACAGGGGCGGCGACTATGGGGGGGCAAGGTACTTTTTGCCCCCCCAAAAAAAATTTTGGGGGGGCCGTGCCCTCCCAATATTTCAAAGAGCAAAATTGATATTTGGAAATTCATTATATTGTCCGATCAATTGGTACTCTGATATACACCAATTTTTACGACCATTGTTTTGTTTCTTTTAAAATAACTTGGAGATCTGAATTCCGTTTTTTCGGGAATGGGCAAAATTTTGCAAAAAAACTTGCAATATTTAAAAATTGCAATATTCAATTCAAAAACTTGCAAAAACTTGCAAAATTTGTGCCCCCCCAATATTTTTTAGAAGTCTGCGCCTCTGATAATCTACATTCTTCCTACATATTCTACAACTTAAATAGAATGTTTAGAAATAAAACTGACTTCTTCGTTTCAAAGAAATTTTCGTTCAATCAAGAAAATTTGAATCCAAGGATGACATTTAAGAAATATATTTTTGAGTGAGACTTCAGAGGGAATTGACTTTGAGTTCACACAATGAGTCCTCTGACCGAGAACTTGTCCGTTGATTAAATCACAAGATGCCACTTGTTCAATTTCCGGAACAAATTGAACCTAATGGAAAACATGATATTGGCGCTTATAGGGAACTTACATCACTAGAGACGTCAAACGAAGCCATTACCTCTTCCTTCTCCTTCCTTCTGTGTCAAGGATTGAATCCATTAAGAAAAAATGTTTTCCATCGCAAGATAAAATGAAAAAGTAAGTGAAAGGAAGCTTGAATACTGAGAAAATTGAATAAGAAGAAAAATTGTTTTCTCCCAGAATCAATTTAAAAGTAATTTATCCGTTCATAATGAAATACACGCCATTTTTTAATTTGGTAACAAAATTTCCAATCAAATATACCTTCCATAACTTAATCAAGAAAGCAAATATTTTATATATCTACTATTTATATAACTAGCAATCATTTTTAATTCTTGAAATATAAAAACTTGTAATTTTTTATCTGATTTCAGTAATCTCCATAAGTTTCATAAAATTCCTTAAAATGCCTTTGCCATCCTTCAAAATCTGGTGAAATTCCTTTAAATTTCGTAAAATCACTTGATATTACTTGATTTTCCTTAAAATTACTCAAATTCCTATGAAATCTGATTAAATCTCCTAAAATTTATGAAAATCCACTGAAATTTCGTAAACTCCTTTGAATCCCTCAAAAGTCCTTAAGATTACTAAATATCCAATAAAATATCGTAAAATCTCTTAAGATTACTTTAAATCCTATGAAATTTCAGGAAATCTCTTAAAAATCCTGAAAATCCAATGAAATCTCGTAAAATCCCTTGAAATACCGTGAAATTTCTTAATATTTCTAAAATCTCAATAAATTTCGTAAAACCCTTTAAAATTTCTTAACATTATTCAAAATTCCATGAAATCTCATTAAATCTATTAAAATACCTTAAAATCCAATGAAATTTCGTAAAATTCCTAAACATCTCTCACTAACCTTAGGTATATATTTTGAAATATTTTTTTTCTTCACTAATAATTTGTTTATCACATAAAAATAATTATCAATAATTATTTTTATCACTTTAAATTATTTTCTATTTTTATGTAACCATTTTATTAGTAACCGTTTTAACAGCGAAAATAATCTGAAGATAGTTTTCAAATTCGATATATTCACACAATTCGTGGAGTTTCTAATCCAATCAGGTTATCGACAACAATGCAGTGTTGCCAGATGAGTCTCAGGATTCCCCTCTCCGAGTGTCACAATTTCATCCCAAATTTCCCTAAGTCGAACTGAAAAATCCCTATATTTCTCCCTATGTAATTTTACTAGATTTTTAAATGCTGCTCAAGTTGCTATTAAAGGCTTCTGATAATTACCATAGGAGCAAATTTAATTTCTCCAATTTTATGTTTGTAATAATAAACATTTTTTGCTAAAATTAGGCTATTTATCTCCATTTCGTACAAACGGAAGTATAAATGGTCCAATTTTAGCAAAAAAATATTTAATCAACTAGTCCCTCTTGGATGGCAAAATCTCCCTAAAAAATTCCCTATATATATTGGGAAAAAAACCCCAATCTGACAACATTGTAACAATGTGTTCAATATATTGGTAACATCACTTTTTAAAGATAGAATTTTATATATAATATACATTACAATCTCTACATGGAATACAGAGTTTCCAGAGAAACCAGACAACAATTCAAAAAAGGTGCACTTCATTTGCGAGGAAAATTACAAGAAGAAGGACTGGAAGTGAAGTAAACGTTTTTCTCTGACACGGGGATGGATGGAAGAGCCTTTGCCGGGGATTCCCGACGGATACGAGAGACTGGTTTGCCTTTGATCCCAGCGTTTTTCAAAGATAAAGAAGCACTCAGCAGCCACGGAGGTATAAAGCGCTCGGCGAACCCAAATATTCATTTTCGATTTTGCCTGCGATCTCTGCGGTTCGACGGATCACTCAAAGGTGAATAGATACCAATTGCAGGCCAACGCAGCGGTTTGAAAAATGCAAACTACCTCCAGCTGGCACCATGAACAGATGTATTTTGAGTCTAATAGCAGCCACGTAATTCACTTTTGAAGCACCGTTATGAGAAAGATATTTTCAGTTTTCTTCAAAGTACCTTGTCTTTTCTTCAAAGTACTTTGTCTCTTACAAAAATCCATTTTACGACAGCATTAAATTTTATGTTATCGAAATCTTAAATTCATGACGGTATAGGAAAAGGGGAGAAATTACTATAAATATGGGGGTGATATTCTTCTTTTAATAAATTGCGTTGGAAGATTGGAACAAGTTGATGCTGGTTTATAGAGTAAGGTAGAATATAGATTGTCTCACGGAGACTGTTATTGAGTTTACAAGGTCAATAGACATGGACGATACACGACCACTGGTTGTAGATGGTCAGATAGGTAGATGAAACACACAGATCGGCGGGAAGATAAAGTGAGGGTTGGCATTCTCACGGAAGAGACTAGTTCGAGCGATGGGAACTTCGTTATGGCCTTGCAGGCAGTTTTGCAGACTTTAACACTGCACCTAGACTGGATAAGCTTCCGCAAGGGTAAAATTGTTTCTGTTTTATCGCTTAAACGAGTAAGATTGAAAGCAAAGTACCAACGTCCACGAGAAACACGAATAAAAACCGCTACCTTATATCTTTAGTGTACATGATAAGGAAATTACTAATTAGCGATAAAAATAACAATAAAAAGTAGAATTGTCTATGCTTTCAAAAATGCCAGAGGTTTTAGGTTTTAGGTTTTATTTCGCGTATTAATTGTTGAGGAAAGTGAAATTTATTTCAGTAGGCTGTTCAATTTAGGAAAGATTTCCCGTCCCGTAAAAGCTGAGGCAATTTGGGGCTGGTATTCTTGAGGAATAACGGAACGTTACTTATTACCGGAAGACCGAACGTAATTATTCATTAGCAACCCTCGAAATTAGTGAAATAATAAATAAATTTTAACTCGGTGGATTGCAGTCTCCCTCGTGTATTATTTCCCACTGAATTAATTATTCTCCTCGTGCTTCTATTATTTAGGGCAGAATATTTCATGAAAAATTCAGTTGCGTGTATTATATATTGGAAATATAATATTCCGATATCAAATTTCTAACGTATTCGATTATAATAAATGGTTCTACGATTTCTGCAGTTATAAGGACATAAAAAGATGAATTGTCTGAACTTTTAGAATTGAATTTAATGAACGAATTCTTTTTGAAGTAAAAAACAAAGTAACATTAATAAAGAGAAAATTGCGATCCTGAAATTTTTAAACAAACTTTTGGGAGTAATTCTGCAGAATTAAAGGAAGTGGATGTTTTGAAAAGTCGAGGAGAAGTTTCTCAGCACTTTGAGGTACTACATACATACGCCACATATGTATGTATGACGTTAAGTTCAAGGAAATATAGGTAATCGCTTTTGAAACTCGAATTCATGTGTATAGGTACCTTTACTTGTGTATAGTGCATTTTAGCACAGCTGGCCATTTCGCATCACGCGACCCGGAATTAAATTGTCAGAAATCCCGCTTGCTTCAAACGATTTGCGACCTGATTTTTATCCTCGATTCAAAGAAGGTAAACAAACTCTTTACGTAATATTTGCAGCGAGTGTGGGAGTCTGTAAAAATAAACACGGAGAGAAAAGATATTGGGCCAACCATAAATATTGAAAAATATGGGGCAACCATATGGTGACCATTAGTTTGGTTAGCGCAACCAAAAACATAGATAAGCTAAGCAATTCAATGGCTGCGCTGATCAAACTATGGTTGCAGAAATGGTTGGCCCAATCATAGCTTTCTCTTCGTGAATGTATAGGCTTTTTTAAGATTTATTTTTGATTTTCTAATTTCGCACCTGATTTTATTTTGATTAACAGAAATCAAAGTGAATGTGAACTAAAATTGAAGGCGAAAACGGCGTGGGTTATTAGTGATTATAGAGCTTGAGATCCCAAGTAGAGAATTCTTTGGTGAAGTATCCATAGAAACCGTTCACAGAATACAAGTTTGATGGTAATGCATTATTCATAGAGCAATTCAGAGAGGCGGCTTCCACCATGAATGTCACCGACATTGCCCTTGTCGCGGCAATTCCAACGCTCTGTAGCCCTAAACTAATGAGGACTCTGCACCGAATGGGCGCTATCATAAGGGCTTGTTCTATGGCGTGATTATACGACCATCCTCCCTCAAACTTGCCTTTTCACAACCACAATTGCCTCACACTCTGCTCAGTAAAATCACTCTGTATTAGCTTTCAACCCCTATAATATATCGAAATCCCCTTTCTCTTTAAACAATGTAGTAATTGTCTTTCATCAAAAGTTGCTGTTATATAATTCAAACTAAAACACAGAAAATAAATAGATAATCATAGCCGAGAGAGAAATAGTATTAAAATTAAAGTCTGAATATAAAATATGTACCATTTTACGTGCCTTCAGTATAATAATAATACTAATTTAATTATGTGTTATCAAAGTAATGAAGACATCTTCAGAATTGCGTTGAGATAATTTCCCTCCGATTCAGCGTTGGAAAGTTTACACATGGCTAACCGCAGGCTGTCAAAGCCTTGGGAAAGAGAGACGATAAAGGACAGTGTGGTGAACCTAGTTAACCAGTTGCGCTTGGCATTCATTCAATCCGAGGTTTTGTTCTCTTTTCTTATTTACTTTGACAAAGATGAACTCGACTTCGTAGAGCACAAACATTGTTACTAATTCGTTATGTCTTCGTATTTAATAAATGCGTATATTTCATGTAAAATACATAATAGATAATTCATGACAATATCTTCAGAAGCTAGTTTTAAATTTTCATATTTTCAAAACCCTGTCGGGGATTTACAAGGGATTTGGGCGCAGGTCAAGCAAATGTATTCCCTGCGATAGCTTGGGTTAAAAGTGGGTCGATGTTCCCTGAACGTGGCATGGATAAAGTACTAGAGTGCAGCGTGTCCACGACAGAAATAAAGAAGGTACGCTGCTGATTGCACAGATAAGTAGATAAAAGTGAAATACAGTGCGGAAGAGAGAATGAACGCGACCGCGATGGGGAAAAAAACAAATCGTGTCCTCGGGAACCTAAAACTCACTGATACCAACGATATGGGCAGATTTACACGCCACATCGTCCTTCAAAGAAGAACAACGATTTAACAATGAAAACATTACTTTTTTCACATATTACAGATATACAAATGAAAATTAGGTATACTAAAATAGTTTACCATACATCAGAGTCATAAAGAAGAGTTAAAACGTAAACTACTCCTAATTCGATGTCACAGAACAGGTATCGTAAAAGTATTATAAAATACATAGTAACAAATCTTCAGGGAAATTTATGAGTCATAAAACGTGAAAACAGGTTTCATAACGAATAGAAAAGGTAAAAAGTCAGTGTATCATGTACTGCAAATCGATACGCGCGGTATCGAATCGACAAAGAGAGAAATACGTTGTAAACAAGACTGTAAGTTACACTCTAGAAAGCCTTGATTGCCAGTGCGGTCATAAGTCTCTTCCGTCGATTGACATAACGCAACGGGTATTAAAACGAAGACGTTATTGTCCCGTGGTAAATCAACTTCAGACCCACCTAGAGCACATCCCATATCCGATTCCGAGTTCCTCTTGTCCGTGACACTTTCCTTGCATCTGGCACAGAGAGATACCAGTTTTCATATCGAGAATTCCATTCGGATTCATCCCGCTATTCATTCTATAGATCCATTTATGGGATACACGATGCAATATGAGTATATGAGTATATGAGTATATGAGTATACATATATGTATGTGACTACATGAGGGACACACAGTACTCTATTCGTATAATCTGGTTTGCTCATATCCTTTTACATCTCGCGATGCACAATAATCACGTCTGGCACAAATGTGAGAAGATAATAGGTATACGGGCAAAACTAAAAAGGGAACAGAACTTTTTTGTATGAATATAAGCCAAGTTTGCCTAAAAGGCTCAAATGACTTTGAGTCTCTTGACTTTGTTCTGGGACTCGTATATGCTCATTGCTCACGTATACTCGTACTTGCACGTAGAGGAACTTTGTACTCGGAAAGAATAAGAGCAAGGTTTTTGGTTTTCCTTGCACGCTCTCGAGGATTTTGGTCCCTCTTTTTTCACCCCCTTTTCACCTCTGCCACTGAATCTTCGTCATGGATCCGTTTTCGCGGGGCTCTTGTTCGCTGCGCTTCGCTTATTTTTCACCCCTTTCTTCACAAGAGAGAGTTAGTTTCCCCCATCCCTTGGGAAAACTTCCCCGAACTGCCAATAAATGCCCCTTTGCTTCGGAATCTGCTCACCTAGTTAGACTTTTTAAGTTACTTCAACTTTTTTTTATCACATAACTTTCATCAATGTTCATTCAAATATTAGCTAAGAGACGGCCGGAACTTGATATAGAACTTGTGAGATATCTTTTTATTTATATTAGATACGATAATTAGCTTCGAAATCAGTACTTCACAATTCTAAATTCTCTAATCATCATTTGTGTAACGGATATAGCGATCTTAGGATCGTTATATCACGGATTAAGTTACACAGAACAGAGCCATTCGAAAATCAAGGTAATTCATTTCAAGAGAAGAGGGTCTTAAATTCAGACAAGGAAGTTCTGTGACACGTGACTAAAGCTCTAATTAGACTCGTGTAGCTTCGACGAGATTAACCGGATAGATTAACTGACAAAGCCCGCGACAATGGCTTCGTGTGGGTATTCAAAATTCTATAATAATTCAATTAAACTGATCAAAGAATAAAGAAAATTAAAATACATTTAAAATTTCTGTGTTTTATATTTACTGACACGTGTTCTTGAACAATGATATGAACTAACGAAGAATGGTTTTATGTCCAGGCCTCTGTAAAAAAAAAAGAACTAAGACCTAAACCATAAGCTGGACTACCTTCTAATCTAAGTTTAAGTCTTTTGCTACTTAAAACGTTTTATCACCTACTATAAACTCCACTTTCCGCTGTTTCTTAGCCTCTATTATTCTGAGTAAAGCACGTGGATACTTTGTGGCAAACCAAGTAGTAAAAAATGCAAATCTATGAACTAAAGTTTACGTGCTTTGTAAAGAAAGTTTCTACAACTAAGTAGCGTATATAGTAAAACTTATTGTATTTTAACCCTTTGCACTCCGTGCCATTCTTGACGTTGGCTACCAGCTACTCCGCGCCACTTTGTGGCAGAAACGGACATTTTCAAACTCTCGTATTATTTTGTATAGCTTTGGAACTAAGTAACTTATTATGATGATATTGGACTTATATGAATTGGTTGAAATCGAGAAATGTATATTTGTAAAAAAATCAATATTTTATTTCTTATAATTTTGTACAGTATGATAAGTTTTGAAACACTCCCCAATATGCATTGCAGGCTGATTAGTGCACGTTTGGCAATAATAAGTTGTTTGACGCCTGCCAACAGATGTTTTCCTGTTGGAACAAACTATGCAATCCCGTTTTCTTTGTCCCACATCGGACCGTCGCGAGCACGCGTCTCACGTTCTCGTCTGACACAAAACCCGCTGACATTTCTTGTATATACCTTAGTAATTTTATTATATTTTAATTTGACTTCATGTGCCACTTCAAAAGAGAACTTTAGGGAAACATGCATGTGTCACAAAGTTGCGCTGAAATAACTCAATTCCCCGTAATCACCAATAAACTTTAATGTCCCCTGACAGGGGACATCGGAGTGATAAGCTAGAATTACGATGTCCCATGAGAGGGGACAGCGGAGTGCAAAGGGTTAACATATCACATACATGAAAAAACATATTTAATAAAGTAAAACGGCATAAAGATTTTTTTTTACATTTATTGGAATAAAAACATTTTAAAAAAAAATCTGCCCGTTTCGCGGGCACATTCTCATCGCGCACGGCTCGCTTCGCGCTCCGTGTTCCGCGCTTCGCGCGCTTGTGCCCTTCGGGAAGCTTGCGCCTTACAGTACGCTTGTACCTATGTTTTTTTTTTTTTAATTATTACTTTAAATTTAAATTTAATTTAATTTAATTTAAATTAAATTAAATTACAGCTTTGAATGCAAAAGAAAACTAATTTACTTAAGGTTCTATCGACTTTAAGGAGCACATTCTCATCAGGGCACTCCCGCTTGGCGCTCGATATTTGATTTGAAACTCGCGCTTCGCGCTCGGTTCTGTTTAACAATATTTCTCATGATTAAAACAAAAACTACAGATCCTATCAAAGAAAGGTCAATGGAGAATTTCTAGATATTTTTAAGACAAAATATTTGATACAAATTTTTTGATTACACGTAATTCTTTCATACGAATATAAAAAATAATTAGGTATACAAAGATATTGTCATATTATTTTTTATTAAATTATTTATTCAATCGAAAGTAATTAGAAAGAAATTTAAAAACCACGATTAAAACGAAAACTACTCATCTTATTGAAAAATGGCCAAAGGAGAACTTGTAGATCTTTCTAAGACCAATAATTATGTTTCGTATCAGTTTTTCTACATCTCGCGTTACTTGGCTCAAAATTTGAATTTTCGTTTTTTTAAGGAAATTCAAAAATTTGTTATATAATTCCTATAGGGCGTTCAAAAAGAAACATTTTTCACCTCTTGACTTTTTTTCATGTCGTGCGTTGTTTGGCTTCAAACTTAAGTTTTCTTTCATTTTTTTGGATTTTCAAAATGTCATAAGTCTTACAATTTTTTTTTTCTATTAAAAAAAGTCATTAGGAAAAATTGTTCGACTTTTTGAGCACTACAAACATCCGTGCATAGAATTTTTAAATAAAAAGAAAATGGTTTCAAAAATTTTTAAAATGCTCCAACTTTTTGAATTTTTATCCAAAATGACTGGCCAACGAACTTGACCTTCATTTCAGGACACTAAAAGTGTATACCAAAGGCCACTCCAATCGGTCAATTTTTTCGAAAGTTATCGTGCTAACAAACTGAAATCTACAGACATACAGACAGACAGACACATTCATAAAAACATGTTTTTCGGGTTCAGGGGGTCCCAAAACGTGGACGTTTGACAAAAACTGGGGGGTCAAATTTTACACAAATCTAATACATTCTCTTTGATGAGAGTGTAAAAATTTCCAATGTTCCCAAAACCAAAATATTGCTTTTATTAACTAGCAGAAATTTACCAGGCGTTGTCTAAGATTTTAAGAGATTTCATGAAATTTAAAGGAATTTAATTTCAAGTCATTTTAATGGATTTTAAAAGACATCATTTGATTACGTCTACATTAGAGTAAATTCCTTGAGATTTTTTAAAATAACTTAAAAATTATTGAAATCTATTTAAAATTCTTAAGATTTCTTGAATTCTTTGAAATACATTGAAATTCCTTACAATCCATTGAAATCTCTTCAAATCCTTTGACGTTCCTTAAATTCACTTAGTTTGATAAAATCGTTTAAGGCCATGTCGTAGACGTGACTTTAGCCAATATTTTTCGCCCAAGTTACTCATTAATTAATAACTAAATTGAATTTGCCGTACCAGATAAACGCAAAAGAAAGAAGAAGAAACGCTTCTGCTTCGGAAAATCTATTTCAATTATAAGTTTACGAGTAAATTAGACAAAAAGTATTGGCTAACCATGACGTCACTTTTTTCCGACCGTAACATACCTATATATTTTCTCC
>CAJFCP010000162.1:427117-439161 GCA_904066005.1 Synergus itoensis | reverse complement strand
CATATAATATACATAAAAGACATATATGTCTTTTATGAAACTGCGAGTCTTCTTTGTAACTGAGTAAGACAAATGAATGCAGATCACGTGTCTGTCGAAAGAAGTAAAAAATTGAATCAGTGAGTTGGAATATGAAATTTGGCGCGACTTCTGACAGAAATATGATATGTGATTTGATTTATCTGGCGCAACTGCGACGACGAAGTTGGTATTTAAAACGCACTCAACGTCACTATGCTATTTCCAGAATTACGCAGCTTTTAATTGTTTTAGGTTGTAGCATGAACTTTGTCACCTGCGGTTCTAATTCACTTGACACCGAGCTACACTTTCGACGCGCTTGGTACGAATTTTATTAAGAGTTTAATCCATTCCTTAAGTGCCTTAGGTTCACCTCGACGCAATTAAACGTTTCAGCAGAGGATATTAAATGGGTCCAATGAAACAGGAAATGAGCGATGAATTGTTTAAGTCGAATTATGGAACTGCGAAAATGAGCAGTAAAAGGGAGCAAGAAATAATGAGAATAATTTCGAGAGCTATTGTTAGATAGAACAATATTAAAACTTTGCTTATTGCAACATGTGAAGAATATGCATGAGAAGACTTTCACAACTTTCTTTGAAGGAAAATGGGATACATGAAAAACTAGATTTTAAAAAGTTAGAGATTTTTTATCGATTTTTGAAGGTGGGCAGTTTACTTAACGCGAAGTAAAGAGAGGTAGGAACGTGTTTGGACTCTGAACTAGGGTGATGGTGGTTTGTAAGAGGTGTAAGTTTCGTATGGATGAAGATGTATAGGTCAAAGTAGCATGTAAATGGCTCGATAAACCGCTCCTTCCTTTGAACACACCATCGATGACCTTCTACTTGCATACGTGCATTACCGGCCACCAACTCTGAACCATACTCTATATAGGTATAGTTATAGTGTTTCCAGGTGCAGAGAGTGGCAGATACCTATCATTTCATCATTATCCACTCAAACATGGCGCTGGTCGTTCCCAACCCAATCTCATCATAAGCTTATCGAGAACATCGCCCCACAACATTTTCACATTAGGGTAAAATAAATAGCCCAGTTATTACACTCCTATCTAATCAGTCGAATCCCATTCCAAAGCAATATAATAAAAAGGCAGAGTGAATAAGTTAATCAAATTTAATAGATTGGCGGACAAACTTATATACCGGGTGTAGAAATATGAAACCGGAATTTTTTTGTAAAAATTACACGTCTGTTTGAAAATGATGAAAAATATTTTATTCGAAGTATTGCCCATCGCAAGCTATACATTTTTCCGACCTCTCCGGTAGTTTATGAATGCCACGCCAAAAAAACAGTTGTTCTTTTGAAGCGAACCAGTTATCGAGCCATTTTCGTACATTTTCATACGAATTGAAGTGTTGTTCAGCGAGAACGTGTCCCAGTGATGCGAATAAATGATAATCGGACGGAACCAGGTCTGGAGAATAAGCCGCATGCGCTAGTATTTCCTAAATGAACGCCGCGATCGTTTCCCTGATCTTTTATCCATTTCACAAGTGATTTTTCGATTTTCTTGATGCCTTTCATTCAGTTCTATATAAGACAAAAATTTTTAAAAATTTTCGAGTAATATTTTTTATGAAATAATAATTAATTAATAATTAATATTTTTTAAAGTTTATTTGCCGACACAAGCAATTAAATAGATATAATAATAAATAAATATATATATATATATATATATCATATATTTAGTTATCTATTGACAGAATATTTTCTAGAATTTCCAATGGCGCGCAATAACTTTGAATTTTCAGGCTTAAGGGCATGTATTACTTTATCAATCCCTACCTTATCGACATTATTATTTTCGCCGAAACCAAAATTTAATTCCTGTAACATAACTTTTTTTTAAAACAATATATCATCTTCAAACTTTGGAAAATGAAACAAAAGTTGATAAATTACGTTTATCTACTTCGTTTCGTTAGAAATTATAAAAAAAGTTTATTCGAAGAAAATTAAAACTGAGAGCACTTTTCTCTGTAGCCTTACGTTCAAAAGAAGCAAAAGATCACACTCACCATTTGTAAAACACAAGTAGAACCACTTAGGTACGTTTATCTGGTTCAATATATACATAATTTTTGAAAAAGCTTTTGCACAAATTATAAATTTTGTGCAAGAATTTATCACAGGTTTCTAAGGTTAGAACACATTGTTGACAAGGATTGCGGCGCTGAATGCGGACAAGCGCGGAAGCTCCACAAAGAGAAAATGAAGTACTTCGTGGGTAAAATAGGGCTCGGATAACGTAATACATGCCCTTAAGCAGATAACGGTAAAATTTAACGCGATCGTAGGGAATATTTTATGAAAAAAAATGTAAATTTTGTCTTTTGACCAAAAAGGAGGACATTTTGTGGGTTTTACGCAGTTTAGGAGGACAGGATGACAAGCAAGCGAAAAAGAGAACATGTCCTCCAAAAGGTGGACGTCTGGTCACACTCAGAAAAAAGTTTGTTTGAATCAAATAAACGTATCATTGATATAGGGTCAATCAAAAAATATCTTTGAATTAAACAAAATTTGTTTGATTCAAATAAATTGTCTTTAACTTAAAAAAATTGATTTCATCATATTAAAAAAAAGTTTCTTTGAATCAAACAAATTTTTGTTAATTCAAACAAATTTTGTTTAATTCAAAGATATTTTTTGATTGACCCTATATCAATGATACGTTTGTTTGATTCAAACAAACTTTTTTCTGAGTGTATACATAAGGAAACCAAAATAATGTAACCATAATCAGAAATTTCCGAGAATATACATTTAAAGCAACGAAATAATAATAAAACTGTATTTCTTTAAAACTGTTTTCTTAATTATTACTCATTTATCTATTTATTTTTAAATTCTTAAATTTCGTAATTTGTTTAATAAATCTTTTTAAGGGTGATGGAGCCAAGTTCCAATCTAAAAACTCGATTTCTTCATTTTACTTAACAAATAATATTAAAATCTGAATTTTTTCCCTCTGTAGAATTAATCAATTTTTCACTAGAATTAAGCGCACAGAGCAAGAAAATATCTAATGCAAATATTTTTTAAGTAAAATGAAAATATTCAATTTTGAAGTTAGATTTTGAATTCTCCATTTTATTATACAATTTCCCAAAAACAAAAATCATGAATATGAAAAAACACCGAAAAAATAATTTCAGAAGGAAGGAACTCAACATTCAGCAAAATATCATTTTCATGTTGGGAAGGTGGAAGATTGAAAAAGAGGCTCAATGGGAATGGAAAATGTTTTTAGAAAAGGAAGTTTGAAAAGAGGGACAAAATTAGAGCGGTCACAATTCAATTGTGAATTTTTAAAATTTTCCACCCTATGTATTCGCCTACCTTGAATTTATAGGTCTTGAGACGAAACTCGATCTCGAGAGAATTCTAGTCGAGTGTCACTTCCGAAGATAAATCACTAAGAAAGAAGTTTGGACTCAAATCGATGGTGCACATAAGATGTTTTTTGTATCTAAATACTTAAAATTGTTTATTTTGTGTGCTCTAAAAACTCTTTTTGAAAAAAATCTTATTTCAGTTGAATCGAAGCGAAAAATTGTCGCTTCACTTCCATTTCATGTCGATCTCGTTTCAATTTTCACAGTGTAAAGCTCTTGGAGAAAAGGTCTCTTTTTCCTTTTCTTTACATTTAGTTGCCGTATTTCATCAGCGAGAATTAAAGTGGAATTTTCCCTCGCGAGGTAAAATTCTTTTAATTGTTTTTTTTTCTCAAGATCGAGGACAAGTTTTCCAGACATTCGGCGAGTAGAAGACAATGGATCTTATTCTTTAAAGTTGCTGCTTAAATTTTTGTTAAGTCCTCGACACCTTAGATTGTGTAGCAGAAAGGGCATTTTTCTAAAAACGAAACAAAACTAGGTCAGGTGCACTTGACGTTTTTTACTCCTCTGGGATATTTCTTATGTAAATCCCCGTGGGATATTTTCCGACAATGACTTGAATGACTGCATTCAAATATAAATTCTCTTCAAAAATTAATTTCTGCTCAATTTTTGACAAAATCTCTTTCTAAATTATTGCAATATCTAGTGTTATCATTCTTCATATATTACCTTTCGACAATATTTAGATGAGACATATGTGAAGTGATACTATAAGGAAAATAAAATCCTATTTTTACACTGAGAAGAATGCTAGCGCTATCCTAGTTGAGGGTCGAGGAAAAGTAATTTATCTGTGGAAATATTGTACCCAACCACTCAGGAAGTAGGCGACCCTTCTGTTTATGTGAAGTGAGTGACGAAAGTGTGCTATTTTCAGATCCTTTCGTATATATTGGGACACATGAGACTACAACTAATAAAAATATTTATCTCTCTAATAAAAGTTAAATAGAGCTAAATATTACCTCTAATTAAAGTTGTAAAATAAAATTTAGTGTCGCTATAGAAAAAAAAAATAAAAGATCGTAGCAGATAAAGTATAAATATAAAGAAAAATGTTTTTGTTATTTTCACGTAAATACTATAATTCAAGATTTTCAAAATAACAACAATAGAGGTTGACGAAATAATTAATATCAAAAAACTGGATCCGCTTTTGTTTCTACGAAGACTATTATTGTAATACTTCAATTTCATAGAACGAAAACAATTATAAGGCTGAAATAAATCAAAATATAAAATAGTATCTTCAAAACCTACAGATAAATTTTAATAACTTTAATACTGGTTTGCTTCAGTATCGAATGAAAATAGACTGAAACCTGAATTTTAGTCGACAACGAAAATATTCACTCACTATGCAATTTGAAGTTTACCACATATGTAATCTCGTTTCGTTGAATGTTGCGAAATTCAATGACTTTGTTTCAGTCGAAACAACTAGATCTCTTTTTTATCTCTCTCTTTCCTATTAGTCGATTTTGCTGGACAAATCACGTTTCAATTTTTTTTTTTAGTTTTTTTTTCTCTTTTTCTGCTTGGCCATTTATTGATTCGCACTACTTAAATAATAATAGAAAAGATAAAAATTGGACCGTTTTCATTCTCTCGATTTATGTAGTTTGCTATTCAATTTTTAAATGATTTATATTATTATTATTATTATTATATAATAATAATTATTATTATTATTATCTTTGATTAGTTAAATATTCCAAATGATTAGTTTTAAATAAAAATTTTTTATTATAAAAGGCATTGCAGTCTTTATCGCGCCTTATAAAACTATAAATATTGCTTCAGCGAAAAATAAAAAGAAACAAGATGAAAGAAAAAGTTACAATTACTAGAACATCTCTTTATGAAGGTAAAGACAGGATTTTTTGTCTGGAGAAACTAAAAAGACGCCTTTTTCAGATTAGCTGGCTCTTTTGAAAACATTTTGAGTTGAAAAAGAAACAGTAGGGCTCCTCAGGACGTGAAAGTCTTTGCTTTCCGCTTCATTCCCAGACAGACTACTTTGTTCGCACTTCTTTCTTTCATTTTATCGTACGACGCTTAAATCTCGCGTCTGCAATTCACTTTAAACGCGGAAGGTACTTTTCGTCCAACTTTTGTGCCTTTGACGTCAGCACCGGGTGGCTTCATGAAAGTTCTAGCTCAGATATTGAAATTTCGCATTTATATATCGTATAAATGTACGTCAAGTCTCGCAATTCTTGAACGTCATGTACCAAGGAAGAACCACCTGAATCGAATATCGAGGCCAATGTGGGTCGATCGAAATGACGCCTGGCACGATTTTCGAATTAAGATAACCACTTTTACCAATCTCGAATTTAAACCGTTAAAAGTTTGCTCTCGATAATTTTACGCAATTTCCTTTAATTCGAAATTGGTACATAAGAAAACTCGAATTACTGTTATATATTCTTAGTTCAGAAGATGGATTAGAGTTGGGCATTTCCATAATTCAATGACTTTGATTATTTAATTGATTTGAAAACATTTCACACGATTTAAAAATATTTTTCACAGGATTTCAGGGAATTTCTGGTAATTCTAGGGGATTTGGGGGGATTTAAAAGTGTGAAATTATTTTTTAAAATATTTCACAAAAAATCACGTCCCGGTTTTGTATTGAAAAGAATTGAGAATTTGGATTCCTATGGATACACAATTTTTCCACCGTCTAAAAATCCACTATTTTTTCATTAGTAAATCGTTTTATAACTTATACAGTCAAAAAATACTCGAATTTATATTTATTTATATTTTAATAATTAATTAATCCCTGATAATATTAAGCAGAATATATTAATGAAATCTATTCAAACATTTAGTAAATTAAAATTACTTTAAGTAGTCTGACTAAGTAGTCTTACTTAGCAAAAATTTACCAGATGTTGTCCGGAATTTTCCAAAAATTTCGTAAGATTTAAACAAATTTTTAAGAAAGTCTAAAGGATTAAAAAAGGTTTTTTCAGAGATTGCACGAAATTTTAAAACATTTTAACGAATTTGAAGGAATTTTAAGAAATTTCAAGGTACTTCAAGAGATTTTAATGAACTCTAAGGGATTTTGATATATTTTTAATAATTTAAAGACATTTACAGAAGTGTAACAAAATTTTTAAGAATTTCAAGTAATTTTAAAGGATTTTAAGGATTTCATTTGGTTTCCTCAATATGTACAAAGAATACAAGATTTTAATTGTTAATTTATTAATTGAAGTTAAAAAATTAAATTTTTTTTTAAATCGTTTTTAATCATAGATGTCACATTAGTTTTTATTTTAAAGGCAGCTAAGGAATGAACGAGGAGTGGAAAATATATAATTTATTTTATATTTTTGCAAATAAAATTGTTTATATTTCATTTCAAAAATGGAAATAATTTTATTAAACCAGATTCTTTACAAGTATTTGCATTAAATTATTAGTTTAATAATCATTTAATAAATTATCATTTATAAAATACTTTTTTTTTTCCAAGTGAGGAAAATCTGTCAGAAATCAGATTCCTTCTAGATTTCCTAGTCAGTTCCTCACTCGAAGCAGCGTTACATTCCTCACTAGTAACTGACAAGTTTCCTAGTTGGGTGCTAACCAGACGTAGGGAAAAACTGACTAGAAACTTGTCTAAAACTAGGACCAATTTCTACTAGGGTATATAAAATCCCTTGAAATTCATTAAAATCACTTGAAATCCCTTAAAAACACGGGAAACGCCTAGTTTTTGGTTTTCGAAACTTTGTTTCATATTTTTAATTGAATAAGTGTAAAAAAAATATATAAAAAATGTTCGTCAGACTAGAAGTCTGCAACTTCAACCCAATTTCGTTGGTGACGTTTAAAAAGTCAAAATTAACATCACGTGTATTTAGAAAAAGTGAAAATCAAAATTTTTAAGAATTTCAAGTAATTTTAAATGATTTCATTTGGTTTCCCCAATATTGGAATCAATTCCTCGAAATTTCTTAAAATCACTTGACCCTTTTGAACTCTTTTAAGAATGCTTTGAAGTTCCATATATAATCAAATAAAATTTCTTAAAATATCTTGAAATTAATTAGTTTTGGAGATATCTTATTCGCGCAAAAGAATAGAATAATCTTCATTTTTTACGCTGAAATCTGAAAATAATAATCTTTCTCTATTCAACCTTTATTACCGGAGGAACGCATGTAATTACATATACATTATATGCAATTATTATATATTTAGGCGAAGGCAATTATCCGCACGCATGACTTTATTACTATACATCATGCACGCATTTTACTGTCCATGTAATGATTCAAAAGTTCTGAACGTTCAAATGAACGAATTTTTGTATTGATTGTATTTGTAACTATAAAATTTTTTTAAATATTGATTCATTTACATTGAAAATAATAAAAAATGAAATAAACGCCTGATTGTTATTTTTAGTTGGCACAATATTTCTGGATAAAATATAATTTGAAAAAAATATTTCGTTCATTTGAACGTTTGCAACTTTATTCACATGTCCATGTATTCTATATTCCGGAAAATCAATTTCATCTTACAACCAGGGTTATTTTCTTCAGCTGTAACCCTCCTGATACAGATGTTTCGAATAGCAAAGCTTGCTTCCTAAAATTTAATGTTCTCCGAAAGCCTAAGGGATGTTCAATGCAAAAGAACTCAATTATGTGGTGCCCTGGAGGTCCCTCGAGACTCTAGGGGGTTTGTGGGAAGGTCGAAGGTATAGCACGGACTGCTACAGCTTCAAGAGGATCGAAAAGAGGAGTACTGTAGTGGCTTTTAGGGGGGACGGTCGGGGTTGAAGAGAGGAAGGGGTTGATGGAGACGAGGGATGAGGAAAAGGGGTAAAAGGGTGAAGAGGGCGAGGGCAGAGGGCGCGCAAAGGATGCCGAAGGGGTAGTTTGGGTGGAATGTAGCAATGGAATGGGGAATACAGGCACGACCTCACCTGCCTACCCCCAGGCTCACCCATCTCTATCGATTCAACACCGGCAACTTGTTGGCTGCTTTTGCTCCGTGCCGGGACTATTTTGCCACCAAGAATGCAATGCATGCATGCACTCGTCTCTTTTTGAGAATTCGAAAAATCGTCGAGAATTTCGTGCTACTGAGTCTAACGATCCACACGATTGTTCAACGAGCACCAAATCCGATCAGGACAATTGGCTTCGATTTTGTGGTTGAAAGATTCGACGAGTCGAGAGAATAAATCTAGTATCGGTCCTTCAAGTAGAGATGCAACATCGAAAATGGAATATCGATGTATCGATACATCGATATATCGGAAAGAGGTGTATCGATGTGGACGATACATCGGATCAAAAACATCGATACATCAGAAAAACATCGATGTTTTCCCTAATTTTCATAGTTTAAATATTATTGTAAGACAATTATGATAAAAAATGTGTATATATATATATATATATATATATATATTTTATAATTTACATTTATTTTTCAACTGAAAAGTGAAATTACACAATCCGGTAATAAATGTGTAAACCATATTGCTAAAAATATACTCACAAGTCATTTCACTATTATAGCAACTAAAACAATAAATTGATAGTAAACTTAATCTTTGACTGTAGAGTTGTAAAATTTCATGAACATGAAAGTTTCCTCTGGTTTGAAATTTTCAAAGGAAACTTTGAAAGTTTCATGAAATTTTCGATATCGAACATCGAATCTTAACATCGATACTTGGCATCGATATATCGGAAGCAAAACATCAATGCTAAAATATCGATATATCGAACCAAAAACATCGATGTTGTCGATGTTATAACATCGATGTTGCATCTCTACCTTCAAGTATTTTCGCAAATTAACGATTGATTTCTTCTTCATACTTAGACATTCTCTGATTCAGTAAATTGCTCAGGAAGCGATAAAATCAGAAACATTTGAACAACTTATATAGGCAAAATGAGGATTAGATAATTTTAATTAAATTGATATAATCAGTTGATTGAAGTGAATGTAGCTTTTTTATGTTCTGGGATTTGAAGGGCGAGGGTGGACATTAAGTGTCTGACCCAATTCGTGATGTTCTTCACTTTCCTGGCTTATTTCGGCACGTCACCATGTCAAGACTACCGAAGTGGGAATGTCTCGAATACGAAATGTAAACTTCCGCTTGTGGCTTGAAAAAGTTACTATCTAGTATCTACAAACCAATTGGAATAAAGAAAGTACGGTACACATGCTTCCGAACAAATTTGCTCTTCGTGTTTCCATTACGAATGTATCGCGATTGACAGCGCTTCGTGCCACTCGCTCCTATTTTCTTTCAAAGTCGAACATTTTTTTGCACTTCATAAATTAATTGCAATTTAAGAAATCTTTCTCGAAACGATTCTTTAAGATTCTTTCGCTAATCTCTTGCAACTGTTAGGATAAATAGAATTGTGAAGTTTCTAACTTTTGGAAAAGAGCCTGCAAACTCGAAAGATTAAGTAAACGGGGAAAATAACTTTCCTCAATAGGAACAAGGGAGCTTTAACAAAATTGACGTCGTAAAGTTTATGTAACTATCAGAATGTCGCTGAACTCACCTGTAGGAAAATGGAGGAATTGTTTCGCACACTTTGCACGCGTGTATCGATATAACTTTTAACTGTCAAGAAACATAAAGCGGTCGATCTAATATCCTTTGTGTGGCCTATAAAGTAGATTGAATTTCCGGTGTAAAATGAAGTCTGGATCAGAGGTTTCACATTTATCAAGATTAACAAATCTGGACTCATTTATACATAAAAAAAAGTCTGAATATTAATATACGTTTTTCACGTTCTATAAAAAACTCTGTATGAATTGCACAGAATTGCACGGAGAAAAAAGTATCCTCTATATGTACTGGAGATTCTATGTTAAAGAATTTACGTTTTTTTTACAGAAGAAAAGATAGAAATGACAGATTTTTTGAGTTAATATGACTTCCCAATATGTCAGGTTTACTTAAAATTTTTGTAAGCATCCTCTACTGTATAAACGTAACTAGAAATATCTGTAATATTTACAGATGTTTCATGTTAGTGTTACATTTACAGATTTACAGATTTTTATGTGAATAAAGTTTCGAACGTTCATTGAACGATCCAAAAAAATTTTTAATTTTTTAAAATTTCTTTTGCTAATATTACTTCAGGGACCTCAAAAACACCTTTCTACGAAGAAAAATCCTACACTTTTTACTTCTAAAGGTGAGAAACAACCCTTAACGTACTTTAACGCATGTGCAATTTTAAAGTCGTTATAATTAACATTTATTTAGAGAAAAAATTGTTCAAGTCTTTAAAAGTCGTAATCCGAAGAAATCCTACAATTAAATCAACACTTTCGACCACCCCCGAAAACCACCCCTTACGAAAAATAACAAAAATCGAGAAAACGATCCTACAATTAATAACTATATAAACATTTCTCGACGTGGAAAATTATCTTTAGTAATCCAACACGGAAAAAATAAAATGGCTGAATTTACCATTTAAAATAGTTAACATGCGCTCTGAACGCAATTTTCCTGGAGTTTAGTAACTTTTACTATTTCAAATTGTAAATTTTGCAGTGAAAAAACAGGGTTTGCAATTTTATTAGCAAAAATTACAATTTTAAATAGTAAAACTTACTAAATTCCTGAAAAAATGCGTTCAGAGCGCATGTTGACTATTTTAAATGGTAAATTCAGCCATTTTCTTTTTTCCGTGAACGTTAAAGCACGTTAAGGGTTGTTTCTCGCTCTTAGAATTAGAAAGTGTGAGATCTTCCTCCATAGAACGTGTTTTTGAGGTTCCTGAAGTAATATTAGTGAAAGAAATTTTTAAAAATAAAAAATTTTTTTGGATCGTTCAATGAACGTTTGAAACTTTATTCGCATAGATTTTTCATGTTAGTGTTACATTTACAGATGTTTCATGTTAGTGTTACAACTAAATCCCGTAACAGTTGCAGATTCTATTTACATAAATTTTATGTAATACATAAATTGTAATATGTAATACATAAATTTTATGTAATTTACATAAATTTTATGTATACTGAAATTTTATGCTGTCACTATATTAGCATAGGAAATCTGTAACGGTTACAGACTTTTTTTCTCCGTTTGGACATCAGTTTCTATATACACTTTAAAGCTATAGTGTTTTTACAAATCTTTTCGGCTCTTCGTAATCAATACGTGTTGACCTGTTCAGGTGGAAGCGACCAAATCGAGAAAGATTTCAATCGTCGCTCCAACAGTGAATCTTTTCACTGCCTTTTTTACACTTTTTTTTTCTTTCGAGTGTCGAAGCAGATCAGTCGTGAGAACGCTTGTCCTGTTTCACACTCAGGGAAGAGCGAAAAGAAGGATCGCACTCTACATCCCCTATCATAGGAAAAGTGCACCCCGAGGCAAAAAGACTTCAGGGAATATACGAGACAAACGAATGGGAACCGGAAACGTTGGGAAATGTTCTTAGCTTCCATTAGAATGAATAATAAAAATCAGGATGTCGTAAGGGGAGAGTAAATATACACTGAGAAAAAAGTTTGGTTTGACCAACAAAAATTTTGTTGGCTCAA
>CAJFCP010000162.1:407099-426717 GCA_904066005.1 Synergus itoensis | reverse complement strand
AGCGATTATGTAACTTTTCACTTCCACTTTCACTTTTTTGTTTCCCACTTTTTGATTTTCTAGTCTGACGAACATTTTTTATTTATACATTTTTTTACACTTATTCAATTAAGAATACGAAATAAAGTTTCCAAAACCAAAAACCAGGCGTTTCCCGTATTTTTAAGGGATTTCAAGTGACTTTAATGAACTTCAAGGAATTTTATAAAGAGACTTTGAGTGATTTTAGCAAATTTCAAGATATTTTAAGGAATTTTATTTGATTATATGGAACTTCAAAGCATTCTTGAAAGAGTTCAAAAGGGTCAAGTGATTTTAAGAAATTTCGAGGAATTGATTCTAATATTGATGTAACCAAATGAAATCCCTTAAAATCCCTTAACCCTTAGCTGCCACACCGGGGTAAATTGCACCCCAGTGAAAAAAATGTTATTATAAAGAAACTCTTGAATATTTTTTGCTGAAAATTGTTTTTTATAATGTTTAGTAAGTACTTTAATCATTTATATAGGCAGATTATTCAATTATAGAAATCTTGTATCTTAAAATAATTAATTTAACGAAAAAAATGGCTGGGGTAAGAAAAAGCAAGAAACGGCTGGGGTAAGCTGCACCCCAGTGTGGTATCTAAGGGTTAAAATTACTTGAAATTCTTAAAAATTTTGTTACTCTTCTATAAATGTCTTCAAATCATTAAAAATATATCAAAATTTCTTAGAGTTCATTAAAATCTCTTGAAGTACCTTGAGATTTCTTGAAATTTCTTAAAATTCGTTAAAATCAGTTAAAATGTTTTAAAATTTCGTGCTATCTCTGAAAAAACCTTTTTTGTAATTCTTTAGAGTTCTTTAAAATTTTTTTTAAATCTTACGATATTTTCGGAAAATTCCGGACAACATCTGGTAAATTTTTGCTAAATAAATACATAAAAATCTGGGGTTTTGAGAATTTCGGAAATATTTTTTGATATTTTTCGTCAGACTATATGTAGACGTCTGAAATTTCAACCCATCAATACAGAATAATTGTAAGCGGTTCGCATATTTATTTCTCATTTGCCGTTTTCATGAAAAACTTGAAAAACTTGCAAACTTATGATATTGAAAGAATTTATAATAACTGAAATAATAATTGCAAAAATATATTTCATCTGTCATAATCTCATTAAGAATTGGTCTTTTGTTACAGGAACATACTTTATATTATACGATTTCATCGACTACTTCGAGAAAGATAATCCGAGTCCTCTAGACAGAGCCAAGTTTCTACAGATTATGAACACAATCTTCAAGAATATGTCGCAAATCGAGCGAGACGCCATTACATTCCAGGTAAGATATTAAATCTACCTAAAAAATCTGTCTCTACTTTTCCAAGTATAGAAAACCTTGATTTTAATACCTTTCTTTAATAATTTAGAACTTTGATAAATTTTAGATGTTGCTGGCCTTAATTTTCTCGACTGACTAATTCGAAGAGGAATTCGCGATTCAATAATTTTTCTGAACACTTTCTGAATTTAAAAAAGATTTGCGACTACCTTACTATTTATTCATCCGCTGAAATCAACTGAAGCTTCTTTTTTATAGAATAGAGGCTGACGAATTCTCATGCAAATTCTGCAGTGTTCGAGTTAACTTCCCAATTTCCCCGTCCACCCTCATTTCAATCAGTCGAATGCATCGATCGAATCTCGTCCAGGCGATCCATAGCTAGTTTTTCCCCTTTTTAGAAAAGTCGCTTTCCCAGAAGCTGTATTCAAACTTTGCAAAACCAGAAACGCTGAAATGAATATTTTCGCTTCTATATAAAAAGTTATCTACATTATCTTCTCATCTGAATTATCTTCAGCCTTTCACTTTGATTACAAGTGAAAAATATTTGATTACTTAAAAAAGTTGTTTGAAATTTCCATCTTTGATAAATAAATAAATAATAATAAAATTTGATAAATAAATATTAAATCCGAAGAGAGTGCCCTACTTCTATCTAATTTGACTTTTTCTTTATGAGAAAATTATATATATACGATGTTCCGCCCAATTCGACCTGGTGACACGAATTACCCACAAAATATCGACTTAGCCTTGAACTAAATTGCATTAAGGATAATAATTGGATGTCGTGTTACTCCCCCAACGTATGCTCTCATCGTCGAAAATCCCCTAAGTTTCATGTGCAGTAAACCTACAGTGAATATAAATATAGACGCATGGCAAACACAATATGGTAGCTGAACCAACTGCTTGGCTGAAAAGCTCAGCAAAATCCACTTGAATATCTCTTTGTCACCATTATGTGAAGAAAATTCCCTTTACTCTAGTAAACATTTTGCCAGAAAGGTTAATATCATCGAATATCGATAATTGTTTATACATATAGCACAAATGTTTCGCTGAATGAAAAAATAGCAAAATTGTTGTATTGGTTGGTTCTTTGTGCATATCTTGTTATTCTTCAGAATATCATACGTAAAAATTTACAAAAAAACTGAACTTTCTGAAATTTCGGGGGGGGGGGGCAGCCTCACCCCGAGTACGTGCCTGGTTAATACTTTCTTTAAAAAACAAAAAGGATACTTTATGATAATTAGTAGTCTTATTACATTTTATGAGAGATTTTTTTACTCGTGAAGAAATATCAAAAGAAAATGGCTATTCTCTCACTCGACCTGTTAATCACTCTTTAATTAATCCGCCAGACAAGACTAAAGTATCGGGTAAAGTAAGAGCTCTAAAACGTCCTAACAATCGATATTATATCCGGTAGCTAAACTCTCTCACCCTAAAGTTCTCCTTTCATAAAATAACTTCTTTTAAATGGTTCAGAAAAATATAAAGTTTTCAACAGTGAAGCTAAACTCTTATCTTTTACATCTCCAATATCATAAAAGAGAATATAAAAACTTTTCAATTTTGAAAAAAGAGGAAGATTAAGATAAACTTGAAGTATAGAATTTGTTTATTTTTGAAATTGCTTTACTTTATTTTCAAAGAGCTTTATATCCGGGGCCGCAAATACGAGTAGGGATAAAGCTGAGATATAAAGTTTCACGGTCAAAGGTGAAAGGTGCTTAGAGAATTGATATCTCGATAAGTTGACCGCATTTACTTGAATGGCTCGAAGCATAAGTCGTATTTCCTACAAAAATGAAATTTTCCAGCTGCAAAGAAGCGATTTGACATAGGAAAAAGGGAAAATTTCCTTCTGTCGGAAGTCCAGAGTGGAAGCAATAAATTTCACTTCCCAGTCGCGAACAATTGAATATCCGTGATCTTTGTGTCGAACCTGACTCAAGAAAACAGAATCCCAGAAAAGAAAGGAAATATATGCTTTTCTTCTTTTTAAAGTCCGAAATTTGGTGAAAATAAAAGAATTATTATTTAAGATCCAAAGAAGAGAAATTCAGAAGGGATCTAAAGAGAAAAAGAAAGAAGAAACAGTAACAGAATTTGTTACTGTTTCCTATAGAGGATATAGAAAAAGCGCGGAAAAGAGGAGAGACGTATCCACCAGGCAATTACCTACTCTACAAGGTTTGGATCGTATTTTATCTCTTTCTCGTTTTCTTTCCCTGCAGCCGAAGCAGGCACGAACCAATAATAAAAGAAGTGCTTTTAGCTTCGCTTTGTTTCAGCTATACTCGTATCGTCCAGTATTTGCAATAAAAATAACATCAAATGTCACAAGGGGTTGAGAAACATTATCTGATAAATAGAAAATGTTTATTTTACTCCTGCAAACACTATATTTTCTTTAAATATTACAAGAACGAACGCGCGCTCTGCGCGCGCATTTACTTACAAGTCCTTAAAAATTCACGAAAACCTTTCAAAATCATTAATCTCTTGAAATCCATGGTTAAAATTCGTGAAAATCTCTAAAAATTTCTAGCAACCTCTTGAAGTTTCTTAACATTTAAAATCTCTTAAAATCATTAGAAATTTCATGAAATTCCATGAAATCCTTAAAAATTTTACAAATTCTTTTAAAAATTAGAATAATTGCTTGAAAATATTTAAAAATTCAGAAAAACCTTAAAAATCATTAATCTCTTAAAATCTATGTTAAAATTCTTTAAAATCTCTAAAAATTCCAAGAAACCTTTGAAAATCTTTGAAATCGCTTGAAATTCGTGAAAATCTCTTAAAATTTCCAAAAACTTCTTGAAATTCTTTTAAATTCTACGATAACAATTAAAATCCCTTTTATATCCTTTAAAATTCATCAAAAGTATCAGAAATGTTTTCAAATTCCATGAAATCCCTTAAAATTACACAAAAATTTTCAAACTCATAAATCTTCTGAAATCCACGTTAAAATTCATGAAAATCTCTAAAAATTCCTAGAATTTTTACACGGAAAAAAAAATGGCTGAATTTACCATTTAAAATAGTTAACATGCGCTCTGAACGCAGTTTTCCTGGAATTTAGTAACTCTTACTATTTCAAATTGTAACTTTTGCAATGAAAAAACAGGGTTCGCAATTTTCTTAGCAAAAATTACAATTTTAAATATAGTAAAACTTACTAAATTCCTGGAAAAATGCGTTCAGAGCTCATGTTCACTATTTTAAATGGTAAATTCAGCCATTTTCTTTTTTCCGTGTAGATTAGAAATCTCGTCAAATTCCATGAAATCTTTAACAATTCCACAAAATCTTTTAAAAATTAGAAAAATCGTCTCTTGAAATCTTTTAAAATTATTAGAAATCTCATAAAAATTCATCAAATTCCTAAAAATTCCACCATAGCTTTTAAAAATCGACTTTCTTGAAAGCCCTTAAAAATGTACAGCCCTTGAAATCCTTTTAAATTCCACTAAATATTTTTAAAATTGTAAAAATCTTTTGTATCCTTTAAAATCCATTAAAAGTATGAGAAATGTCTTCAAATTCCATGAAATCCCTTAAAATTACACAAAAATTTTCAAATTCATAAATATTCTGAAATCCACGTTAAAATTCAGGAAAATCTCTAAAAATTCCTAGAATTTTTAGATTAGAAATCTCATCAAATTCCATGAAATCGTTAACGATTCTCTATAAAATCTTTTAAAAATTAGAAAAACCTCTTGAAATCTTTTAAAATTATTAGGAATCTCATAAAAATCCATAAAATCTAAAAAAATTCCACAATATCTTTTAAAAATAAACTTTCTTGAAAGCCCTTAGAAATGTACAGCCTTTGAAATCCTTTTAAATTCTACTAAATATTTTAAAAATTGTAAAAATCTTTTGAAATCTCTCCTTAAAATTCCATGAAAAACATTAAAATCTCTTAAAATTCCCAGAAAATTCTTGAAATTTTACGGAAAGATTTAAAATCCTTTTATATCTTTAAAATCTGTTAAAACTATTAGAAATCTTTTATCAAATTCCATGAAACCCTTTAAAATTCTCACAAAATCTTTGAAATATGAGAAAAATCTCTTGAAATCACTTAAAATTATTAGAAATCTCATAAAATTCCTTAAAACCCCATAAAACTCTTACAAACCTTTTGAAATTCCCTTAGAAATCGATTAAATTCGTTGAAATCTTTAAAAATTTGTAGAAACCTCTTAAAATTCCTTCAAAATTTCAAAACATTTAGAATCTCTTAAAATCCCTTAGAATTTTTAAAATTCTCTTAAAATTCCATAAAATTCTACGAAATCTTTATTTTAAATCCTAAAAATCTCTTAAATTTCGTAAAAGTCACTTAAAAATCGTCAAATTCCCTTAAAATTCCTTAAACCTCTTGAAATTCCTCTCTAAGTGTTTCCTCTCGAAAAATGTATCGAAAATCTCGAATAGATTATAGTTTCAAATCTGATTGGATTTGGAATGATATTTTATAAATTAAATAATTACAACATGTGTTTTGCTTTATAAACAATAATAGTTGTTAGATTGTTTTCAAAATTAACTACGTTTATACAGTTGTATTGATGTTTAATTGTGATTTTGTTTTCTAAGAAAAATACCGTATAAATTTATAGTTATTTACAGTATTATTTGAAAAATCAGGAGTGCGGAATAGGCGTTACAATATTTCGACTTCGATTCAATCATCTTTTTAGAATAGATTAAATAGCGGAAGAATTTTCGAACCTTTAAAATTCCAAATTTCTCTTTCAAATTGAATTCCCTAAGCACTCTTCTCGTCTATAATATTGAGAAAAATTTACCTCGCCTTAAATTGGATCGAAAAGTTCCATTCATCTATATTAACTTCCCGATTTTCTCTAGAAAATTCATTGACAATTTTCTGGCATATTTTCCAGTTTCGTTTAATCTATCTCCTGTTTTTTGTCCTTTTTCATACACTTTTAATGAAACCGAATGTTTCATCCCATTTTTGAAATCATGGAATCCCTGGAGGCAAATCAGCGCTTTGATCCCGGCCGTAAAGAGCATTTTTCATACAGTTTCAACCCCTTGAACTGTTTCGTCATCAAACAGAACCATTTTCTCGCCTTTTTCACTTCACCTTTTTTTTTTTTCCTATTTTCTCTCGATACGCATACGTAGAGCCATATCTCTGACTCATTTAGAGAAAAAAGCAGCCACCTACATTATCACTCTCAATGGAATGAAAAAGTGGCGAGAATGAATCGCGATACAGTGCTCAGGGATATCTGCATAATTAAAAAGAGGGCTGCACTTTTAATGGAGACTCATCCTTCGCCTAAGGCAGTTTGAGATTTATATTCGCGTCAAGCTGCGCATTAAGACACATATAAAAGACTTTGCAGCCGTACGTACCTTCCAGGTATATTATTCTTCTGCCATCCACATTCCAAAGAGCTTTATAATTGTCCTTGCAATTATAATCCTCGCACCTGGAAATTTTTAGGTAATTAAATATTTTCCGACAAACTCATCCAATACAAAATTTAATTAATTACTAAATACAGACTACGATTTTAATTATGAAATTCTCGCAAATGAGACTTTTTTCTGATTTATAGTCTGATCTATATTTATAGTCAAACGCAAATAAAAAAATTTTTTAATCTCGGCATTACTTTTTGATAAAAGTATATAAAAAAATTCGAACTAAAACAGTCTCCTAATTAATTGAAATAAATTTATTTTTAAATTATCTATTTTTTCATTCAAGGGTTTAAAAAAAAATACTTGGAAAATATTTCTTTTAATTAAGAATCTATTATTTTCAATTGTTTCCTTGAAAATTACCGAAAAAAGTAACTTTTAGAGGTACTAGTGAATTCTATAAAACTTTACGCTCGGTAAAGTTGGGGAAAATTTTGCTCTTATGGTAATTACCACTTGACTTCAATTCAATAAAAATTGGCATATAGTGAGTTGTGACACTTGTGACGAAAAAAATGATCGATCGAGCAAATGTAGTATCCCCCGGGATATTTATAATTATTACAATATTGTAATGAAATTATGGGAAATAATAAAAAATACTATCTTGAAAAATGTTTTTTTTTTTCAAAATTTTAAATAAATTCTAAATTTGAATTTTGATACCAAATATATTCTCTTGGCCCCAATATATTCCTTATTATTTCCCAAAATTTGTTAATTAACGCTTCTTTATTTCCTTTCAAGAATAAAAGAAATAAAGATCGTTTTTCTTTCTAAAAATTTAAAAATTCCTTCACGAAGCACAACCTTTTCAAGCAGATATTGAAGTTAAGGGCTCTTGTCATTATCAAAGCTGCAGAAATGACCGGAAGACTGATTTACTGCCTCGATAGCTTCAAACTGTAAACCATGTGTGGATATATCTCTTTCATGAGAAAAATGTCCAACGAACCACATGGAGTTTCTCTTCTTTTTTCTCCCTTCCCTTATCGTTCTTATGTATTTTATGCGTGGAAAAATTTTTTTCTAACAATTTTTCTAATTCTTTTTTCTAATTTTTTTTCTAGTAAGCGTGCTTACTATCAATATAATGAAAAATACTCGATAGAAAATTCTCTCAGTTCGCGAAAGTGGTCTCTTCTACAGTATTTTCTATTTTACAATAAAATTACTTTCCACTATTTTCTCCTTTTTACAAGCTGCTGCTCATCGACTTGAAAGATATTAAAAACGGGAGAATTTACGAGAAAATGAGCTCAGCTTTTTCAATTTCCAAAAAATAATTCTATAATGCTTCTTTTATCTTTAAATTCTAGAATCCTAGAAAAGAAATATGAATTTAAAATACTTCTTTCCCGATTGGTCTTTATAAGCCATTACTCGGACATGGATTCGATCCTCAGATAAAAAGTGGCTACAGGTCAAATCGATTTTTACGATCATCACCCTCGACAATCCTACTTACAACATTCTCAACTTTTAGAAGGTTTCTTTCAATCTCCTCCAGTGAATCGTTCAAACTCTTGAGTAGCAGACAAGAAAGTTAAAGAAAAAGACTTCCTTAATTCTCAGGGTGGAGACTCTTTCTCCAGACAAGAAGTTTCTTTACAATAAAAAGACTTTCATAAATCTATGACTAATATTTTAAAATGAAAACAATTAACTTCAATTAGCTTTTCCAAAAAAAGTAATATCCGACTTTTCAATCTCGCGGTAGAGAGATTAAAAGTCGGCTTTTAATTCATCAAAACGATAAAATCTAAAACGTTTTTCTTCCTTTTGTGTCTACACGTGATGCACTCAATGTGGTGGAGGCTAATAATGAGAAAATTTTAAATGGAGGTGTATAAGGTTTTCTGGATTTTAAACGCCATTGGGTTGAGGCGAGATCGTCTCGTTTTGGTTTCATTGCGGCCAGAGGCGGTCGGCAGTGATGAATCGCCTTTGCTAATCCTTGGATAATCCCACACGACTGATCTACCTCGCGTAAAACACCTGAACTCCTTCCATCATCCGTGACCGCCTTCCTAACTTTCGACCCAATTCATTTAAACAAAAAAAAAGTTTATTCTTTCAGTCTTAGTTCAGATTTTAGACCTCTTCCTAATACCTCTTCCTTCCTGTATTTCCTTAATTTAATCCACATTGAAATGGTCTGCTGGGAAGAAAAGTTGTTCTGCAATTTCTTTTTGGACCTTCAAACTACCGTTATTTAATTTATTATCCGGATATATGTAAAAAAATCAGCGTCTCAATTACAAAATTGAAACTGTAATTAAGGGTATTGGAGCCAAGTTCTAATCTAAAAAATCGATTTCTTCATTTTACTCAACAAATATTAAATTTGAAATTTTTTCCCTCTAGTAGAATTAATCAATTTTCAATTAGAATTATGCGTACAGAGCGAGAAAATGTCTAGTTCAAATATTTCTTAGGTAAAATGAAAATATTGAATTTTGAAGATAGATTTTGAATTCTTCGTTTTATGCAAAAAGTATCGAAATTAAATATTTTTTCGCTCTGTATGCAGTGTTATATTTGAAAAAAGATTAGCGCTACAGAGCGAAAGAATATTTATCTATAATTTTCATTGAGTAAAATGAAGAATGGAATTTTGAGCTTAACACACTCGGTCCAACGCCCTTAAGGCCATGTAAGACTTACCCGATCCCTACCTTACCTACATTTTTTCTCTGCAACCTTACTTGTACATTTATTGAAATATCAAATTGATAATTTCTAAAATTAAAGAAAATATGCTAAGGTATGTTTATCTGGTCTTAAATTTTTGTAAAAATAAAAAAAAATTTTGAAAATTTTTTTTATAAATGTCAATATTTAGGACCAGATAAACGTACCTTAATGCTTTAACTTCAATTTTAAAAATTTTCAATTTGATATTTCAATAAATGTAGAAGTATCGTTTCAGAGAAAAAAATGTCGGTAAGGTAGGGATCGGGTAAATCTTACATAGCCTTAATGTATAAAATCAAAAATAATGTCATTTTATATAACACAGAAAAATCAGGGACTGAAAGTGTTTACAGTTTAAGTCAGTTTTTAGGCTGAATTTAAGTTTAAGTCAGTTTTTAGTCTTGTTTTAAGATTTCTTAGTCTTAAAACAAGACTAAAAACTGACTTAAACTTAAATTTCAGCCTAAAAACTGACTTAAACTGTAAACACTTTCAGTCCTTGTTTTTTCTGTGAAAGTATTTAATTAAAAGAATGAAGGTAGGTATGTGAGAATCTTTCCACTTTGAATTCGTTATAACGAGGGAATTTGTTTTCATTTGGAGTGTTTTCTATGTGAAAATTTTAACGACACTTTATCATCCACTTTGTAGTTATGACTACAATTTTATTTGACTTTTTATTACTCTGAATTAATTTGATAAAACATTTTACAGCTTCAAGCGCTCTTCCCTCTCTTTACAATTTTTTTAATTAGAATTTTTAATCGTATTATGCCCAGAATGAACTCAAAATATACAAATGCAATAACTAAAAAAAAAAAAAATAAAAATGCGTGAAGCCTTCCTGAATTCGTTCCTGAGTTATCGCCCTTTTCTAATACTGGTCTTTTTTTCATTAGTCGAACCAATTCAACAGCTAAATCGATGAAGAAGAAAAAAGTTTTCCTTCTATGTAGCTCGCTTAAAGCACTTTACAAAGATTTACGAACGAATAACTCGCACATCACAGTTTGGCGGAAATTAACCTTTTCAGAACAACCTTTCGATGTTTACTCCCTTTTTTTAGAACAGATTTCCTTCTTCATTTGTCAAAATTAATCTTTTAGTTAGATCCTTTTCAAATACGTTAATCTATATATAATCGTTCCGTCGATAATAATTACCCGCGTAAAAATGAGCATTTAATTTTTGCATAAAAATGATTCTATCAAAATTATATACTCTCAAATCAATTTCCTTGGTGTATGATAAATCATTTCAGCATGTCTAATTTTTGTACAATCATTTTTATATATAAATTATGTAGAATATTTTTACATGGGTACAATGAAACATCCATCACCTTCTACTATTTCTCCAACTGTTACTGTTAAACAACTCAAAACTGATTAGCACGCAGAAAAAAAATCTGTTGACTCTACTTAAAAATCTGTAGAATTTACAGATTTAATCTGCTGGAATAGGGACAGCAGATTATTTCTGTAGATTCTACAGAAAATTTTTGTTAGCCAAATCTTTTGAATTTACAGATAAAATCTGTAAATTCTACAGATAAAATCTGTAAATTCTACAGCTTAAATCTATAAAATTTACAGATTTCTTTTGTTAAATTTACAAATTTTTATCGCTCCAAATCATCAGATTTTCATCTGTAAATAGATTCTTTTTGCTATGTTAGCAGATGACTCTAACAGAAGCATTTCTGTAAATTTTACAGACAGAGTTGTAAGATTAACAGATTTTATATGTTATAGTAACAGATTTTATCTGTTAAAATAGCATAAATTTCTAACAGATTCATTTTTCTGCGTGAGGGCACTGAATTCTGAATTAATTATTATGAAATATTGCAGAGAAGACTTTAAATGATGCGGTTAATTTTCAATTACATCGTACCGCTTGCAATATGTGTTTAACTTTCCTTTACCATTGGGAGTAGTGAGTGCATCGTGTAGTTTTGTTCAGTAAAGGATATCCGGATGATAAACACGCGAATAACTCAGCGAACGATGCGATCTCGAATTTCTCAATGCAGCCCCTCTAACTTTGAAGGGGCGCCTCGAGATGCATCTAGATATAAAAACAGACAAGGGAAATACCGAGCTCGGGTGGATTTCACATATTTTTATACCTACATCGCATCTATCTAGATGTGAGATTCACGTTCACGCAGAAAAAAAATCTGTTGAATCTGCAAAAAAATCTGTTGAATCTACAAAAAAATCTGTAGAATCTACAGATTTAATCTGCCGGAATAGGGACAGCAGATTATTTCTGTAGATTCAACAGAAAATTTTTGTTGGATTTACAGATAAAATCTGTTCAATTTACAGAAAAATCTGTTGAATCTACAGAAAAATCTGTAAATTCTACAGATAAAATCTGTGAATTTTACATTTAAAGATTTTTTTTACCTTCAAACATAAAAATAAATGCCTTGAAAACAATTATTAATTGATGGTGTCTCTCTACATTTTTCCACAATGCACTCAGTCATACACAAATATTAAATTCAACAGATTGAATCTGTAAAATTTACAGATTTCTTCTCATAAATTTACAAATTTTCTTCACTCCAAATCAACAGATTTTATCTATTAAAATAGCAGAAATGTCCAACAGATCTGAATCTGTAATTTTAGCAGATTCATTTTTCTGCGTACTCTCTAAATCTGAACCAGCGAAAACCATACCAAATCAGTGAAATTCGCTGATGAATCAGCGGAAGTACTCTCATAGAGGGCGTGAAATTCACTGATTCATCAGCGAATTTCACTGATTTGGTATTCTCTAAATTTGAAACAGTAAAAACTCACTGATTCACAGTAAAATTTCACTGTTTCTGACAGTCTCTAGGCTTCCACTGTGAATCAGTAAAAAGTAACTGTATGCGCCAGTAAATATTACTGTTTTATCTGTAAGACAAATTCAACTGGATAAACCAATAATTTTCTACTGTTAGTTCCAGTAGATTTTTTCTGAAACATCCAGTAATAAATAAACATCTGGCAATCAGTAATTTGCCACTGAAATTCCATTGAACATTTAAAAATCCCCCCCCCACTCACTACCACTAAAAAATGTTACAGATAATAATGTCCAAAAAAAAGGATCTTTAAAAAACTATTTGATACAAAAAACAAACCTATTTTATTTATTATACATTAAAACATATTTTTACTGTTTCTCCAGTATGAATTACTGAATTAACAGTTATTTTTCCAAAAACTGTTCACTTTAGTACTTTTTTACTAATTCCAAGTAAACTCCACTGACAAATCAGTAAAGTTTACTGTCTTACCAGTTATCACAAAATGCACTGTTTCAATCAGTGGTATTTTTACTGTTTCAAATTTAGGGAGTAGGATTTTCGCTGATTCAGATTTAGAGAGTATGAAAACGAGGATTTCACGATGTAAACCCTATTGGTAATTACCAATAGGGTTTACTTAACAATTTAATTCCTTTTCGAGAATAGCCACGGCGAGATGAGATTTTCAACAAGAAAACAAATCCTTCCAAGCGACTAATTATTGTTGAATTCTTGAGACGAAATGAAACTACCATCTTAGATTTCTTGTTTTGCAGAAATTCGATTTCGCTCTGGAATGAGTTGGAAACGATTTCAAGCTCTGGTCGTCTATTTTCTCAAAGAAGTTCGTCATACCAACGCGTAAGTTGTCGACATGCCGAGTTGAAAATGAACTTGTTAAAACTTGTTAATCATAGCGAGCGTTGGTATTGCTATCCTAATACTGAATGTATTTCAGAAAAGTTCAAAGTTCGAAGCATTCAAATAAGAAGAGAGTCCAGAAATGAAGAAATGAAGAAATGAGATCGAGAATGGAAGGAGTGAAATGAAGGAGGCGACGAGATTCTGTAATAGTGTGGATGCTTTCAGTTCTAATTGATTAAGTGTCAATAAGCTTTAGTGTCCTATTTCCCAACTGCCTGTCTTAATTAACCCTGCAGCGAGTAGAAACAGCCCAGTGAGATTTAACGTCATCCTGGAAACTATCGCTACCTAAATTGATACTTTATTTTACTTCAGTGCCATGCGAATTTATTAACTATTTTCGAAATAAAGGGGAAGGGTTCACGTCTATTAAATTTACTTTCACCTCACTGAATAAATTTGGTCCTGATATTGAAAAATTAAATTGAATAGTCCCTGAAGCATGCAACTTTTTATCTCAGTTTCAGTTATAACATTTTTATTTGCTGAAATTTTTCACATGACTATTGCTTCTTGAAAGTTTTTCTAGCGCTATGCATGACCTGCTATCCCAAAGCTGAGGTTGTCGAATTCTTCTCCAAAACCAATTTCGCCAAGGCCGCCAGGTTCTATGAGAACAAGTTTGGCGAGCACAAAGCTTCGCTTAGAATAGCTGGAGCTATGTAACTTTACCACCCTCGAGGACCTATGGAACGTTCACATACGTTACGTGTGGCTTATCACGTCCATACTGTCGGTTATCAGAAAATCAGAGGAAAATGCTACTTACCCACGAGGAAAGGACGATAAAGTAATTTTAATTATTTTATCTTTTTGATTCTGAACAAATCTTAAATCACAACACATTCGAGAAAATTAATTCATTAAAAATGTGTAATTTAAAATAAAGTAGTACCTAAGCTCGATTGTTAAAAAAAAATTCTTCTTTATTCAACAAAACAATAAAATTTGTACGGGTAAAATCAAAAGTAAATCTATTGTGCAACTTCCAATACTCATGTCCATTTTAAGAGCAATTTCCGCACCTTGAATTGAAGGACATCAGATTGAATTCGAAATGGCCAATTCAACTTTGTTGGCAAGTAAATATATATATCAAAGCAAATGAAATCTCTGAGTTCGAGCTTAACAATCAGAAGCCATTAAAACTTTGTCAAACTCAGAAGTCGACTTTCTTACACCTTCTGCTTAAAACTTTATTAACTTGCAATAATCTCATTATTATAACAAAATTTTAATTTACTGCAAAAATTTTTCTTTTGTTTAATTGAAATTGTCTTGAAGCTACTGAGTTATCTTTATAATGATCAAAGGTACTTAAAGTACTTTTTGCATACTTGAAGGAACATAATGAATACATAAAAGAGGGAGGAAATTTTAATAAGTTGGTGATTCAACTTTTATAATTCTAATTTGCATTTACAAAATCCAAATTTTCTACCAACTTTCCGGTACTCAAGAAAATCCAGCACTAACTCTTGTTTCATTTTCTTTTCAAGGTTTCGCATGTAGAATTGTAAAGTAATCCGCCTTTGACATACTTTCGGGTTTATTACCCTCATAAATGTAAAACTTGAATTCATTCCACCTCAAATATTGGGAAATGAAATAGCACAATATTTTAAACACGTACCTTGCTTTGAATTGATAGTATTAAAAAAAAGGAAAAGGCAATTATGACAACCAATTTTCCAATTTCTTTCTTTTTTATATCAAAGTAGTTCCTCTCCTTTTCTTAAATATTTTTCTGGATTCTAGCAAGATTTGAACAACCTTGAAAAAATTCTCATTTGTCTGCTGCCATTCACTCTTTGTCTTTCTCCCTCTGAATCTCGATATTAAAATTGTTTCCTGGAGACGATCTAAGTAATTTCACCAGAGACATTTTTTGCACCCAGTTGGTCGATTCATTAGGGACCTTTTCCGGCTGGTCTGCTTTTTACATTCATTTTCTCTTTTCATTCACCCACTTTATTCAAGCTCATACTTTTTCTTGAAGTTTATTTACCCTTGTTAATTGTTTCACATCCTCTAAAATAAATTCTTTTTATATGTAATTAATGAGTTTAAAACTTCAAAAATAGAAATTCCATTAACAAATGTTTCTCTTCGCTACGCATATTTCTGAAAGTCTTTTTTTTTTCAACTTTTTCAAAAGGTTCTCTTGAAAGACTAGATTGGAAGAAATTCAAATAAATTCTGCGTGATTCGAGAGGAGTGAAAAGATATCTGGAGCGAAGAAATTTTATTGGACCAAAAGTTTGAAGAGAGACAGTGGATGACACGTTCGAAGTAATAACGTGTCGACAGAAATTCCATCAGAGATGCTGGAGTGATCAGAGTTGCTCAAAATTATTCCTGTAAACTATCGCTTCTGGCAGAAAAAGCTCAGCCACTCAAAGGAGCAAAAAATCTTCAGTATTGGAAACGAATCCTTTCTGACAAAACGATTTATTTGAGGAATCTTTTATATACTCGAAACAAAATTTTCTATCTGCAATCGCTCTGAATTTAAATCGCATTCACGCAATCGATTTCCACCGAAATTTAAAGTTGCGTGCCCCGTCGAGTTAATTTCGTTGAAGTTTCAGGGTCTGACGATTTTTTTTAGATTTATTGGAATAAAAATATCAACAATAAAAATTTTTCAAAGTTTCCAAAATCTAAAATTTGTATTTATTTACTAGCAAAAATTTGTCCGACTTAGCTTGGGATTTTAAGAGATTTCATAAGATTTGAAAAATTATAAAAGGATTTTACGAGATTTATAGTGATTTTAAAAAATTTCAAGGGATAAAAAGACTAAAGGATTTTAAAAAATGTCCAGAGATGCTATAAGAAATTTTGATTGATTTTGGGGATTCAAAGGGATTTTTAAAAGAGTTGAAAATAGTTATCAAAAGGATTTTTCAGAGAGTTCACAAGATTTAAAAAAAGTTTAAGTGAATTCGAAGATTTTTGTAAAAATTTTAAGGGTTTTTCAAGATATTTTATAATGATTGTTAAAAGATGGCTTTTCCTGAAATTTTAAGAGATTTTTGAAAGATATATTGAAACTGTTTTCGAACTTTTTAAATAAAATTTTCTTTTTTAAACTTATATTTGGGACCTTTTTAAAAACATTTTAAATAACTAGAAAATCTGGGTAAATCTCTTGAAATATTTTCGATTCTTTTTAAATCCTTAAAATATTGTAAATCCTCTAGAATCCTTACTAAATCCTTAAACTCATTTAAAATATCTTGAAATAGTTAAAAATATTTCGAAATCTTGTGGAATTCATTAAGATTACTTGAAATTTGAAATCTATTCAAATTCCTTGTACTTCCTTAAAATAATTTTAAATGGCTTGAAATCTATTGAAAATCTTTTGAATTCTTTTGAAATTCTCTCTGAAATCAAATAAAATTTCTCAGAACTCTTTAACAATTTTTTAAATCCTTCAAAGTTCTTTTATCACTTAAAATTCCTAAAATTCTTTAGAACACTTTTTAAAATCCCACGAGAAATCCCTTAAAATAAAATAAAATGGTTTTGAGAACTTCTTTTTGATACCTATTCTTAATCCAGTAAATGTTAAAAAAAAAATAAATAAAATAAAGAAAATTCGTCAGACTAGACGTCTAAAACTTCAACCCAATCGATTTAAGTCTATAGATTCATAGATTCTATAGATCATAGATTCTATAGATTCTATGGATTCATGAACTTTTGACGTAGGAAATGAGAATCTACATGACAACACAAAAAAATTTTCCGTAATGCATTCAGTGACCCCGTTCATGGAAGAAATGCAGATTCTCTCATTAGTGAGATATCCCGAAACTCGGAAAATGAATCTCCGATCCTCATGTTTAATCAGACGGCTCGGAAAACCGAAACGTCTATCTAAATGTCCCGCACATGTTTTGCAAGGGCGTTTCGCATCAGATGTGCTCGACATTTGCACAGTGTGCAATGTGCATACATTGCAGTCACGGATCGACGGTCGCTTTTGCATAATCGACGTCTTGGATGTGTTTTCCATTGAATTGAAAATTAGAGTCCTACCACGATGTTTCCGACAACATGCAATCCAAATTAGGAAATGATATGTTTCTATCATCGTGAATACAACTATAAAACTGTAAAAAAAAATTTTGTAAAAAAAACGAGACCTAAAACTTTATGTCTCGAAGTTTGGGGATTTTTAATGATTTTTTTGTGCTTAGGGGTTGATTTTCAGGGTGAACAGATGAAACTTTTTTGAGCTTCTTTGGTCATTAAATGAAACCGTTTAGTGCAATCATATTTTAGGTCTCGTCCTTTTGACAAAAAAATTACTTTTCGTTTACATAAACGTTGAAAACTTCAGTTTCATATGCAACTTCACATTTCTCCAACTTGATATTCAAATAATTAATGAATGATTATAACATTAAATTGAAAGGAAATTAAGTCTGCTGAAGTATTTGGAACTAATGATCGAAAAAAGAGTAATTATTTAATAAAAAGCTTCCTTTAGTAACTGTGAAAATTAAAAATAGCTGTAAATTCGATCTCGAGTGTTCTATTTAACTATATTTATATTTTTTGTGCTCATTTTTTAGCACTTTGCTTCCTCATTATCATAAAGTTGCAAATGAATTTGCTTCCTCATAGAGGAAGCATTAACGATTTTCCTAAATATTTAAATTAAATATTTATATATTTATATTAGATTACTTCATTTTATACGATGCAAAAAACCTTTTACTTTCTTACATTAGCTTTGAATATTGGTTATTTGAAAACGTAGATAAGAACGAAATTTTTCAAAATTATAAATAAAAGCATAACTTCCTTAATATTCAATAAAATGCATTAATCATACAAGTTAATCAATTCGTCTCTACGCAAGGAATCTTTCTTTCCTTTACATAAGCTTTGAATTTTGATTATTTGACAAGTTATAGTCGAAAAATCAATTTTACAAAAATTCTAAATGTACATAAAAATTGTAAAATTCAATATTTTGAAAAATCCTTTGACACGTTTTGAGATATTGGTGGTGCTAATATACTCTACGAATTTCATCAATTTATCTACAACTATCTTTAAGTTATAGGGCGACAAAAAACCGCGGCATCCATACATCCATACACACATACATCCATACACACATACATACACGCATACACACACACATACATAAACCCGCACAATTGATTAGAACGTTGTATTAGACATTCATCAACTGAGGAAAGTTTACTTAAACCATTTTAAAAATATTGGAAAATGTAACGACTACAAAGCTTCCTCTATGAGGAAGCAAAACGTAAAAAATGAAAAAAGTAAAAAGGTGAAAATGAAAATAGAAGTTGCATCCTTGAATATCGAGTGCACTCGCTTACACAGTTTGTAGGAGTTTATAGCTGTTGGTAAACTGGTTCTGCTTAAAATTAATAAAACAGATAAGTGCGCGTGTAGATGGAGAAGCGAGGGATCTCTTCTGAAAACTAATCAGGTATTCGACTCGACTTGAGCCTCGTTACTTGAGATGATTCTTGACTTAGTCGAAAAAAGGAGAAAACATCAGAAAAAAGAATTTCCCTGAGCCGAGAGGCAAATATCGTGAAAGAGCACAGGAAATAAATGACAAGCGAGCGATTACATCGTCTTTTATCGGATCAGCAAACTTTCTTTTCGCTTCAGCAAACTTTGAATTAGATTTTCCTGATAGCATTCGCACTAAAGTCCAACTTTTAATAAATAATATTTCATCCTGACTCTTCCGAAGGAAGAATACAGGAAATAAAAATAAGAAATAAAGTCGATTAGAAATAAATTCGTATCTTACGATTTCTAAAATGTCGTTATTTATATTTACAGTACACAGACTGGGAGAATACAAAGGACGAGTACATGTACCAGAGGATGGTAGCAGATGCAGTTGGTGATTATTTTTTCATCTGTCCTTCGACCCATTTCGCTCAACTCTTTGCAGATCGTGGCATGAAAGTCTACTATTATTTTTTCACACAGGTATGTAAATGAAGAGTCTTTATGGAACGTTTATCGTAACCACCGTCCTTTTCATATAGAGTGATTTCGATCGATAGGTAGGACATGAATACTCATCGTTAGACACGCTCAAAAGGTCTGATATCCATCGGTAAAAACGTTGGGCGTAGTCGTTAGAACATGTGTAACGTAATTAAGTGAATTATACCCCTTCTACTTTTTATTAGGAGCATTTTTTATTCATGAAGCTCACGCACACACGTCATCATCATTTATACATTTCTCTGTTTAAGATTCTATAATTCTATTAATGTAAATCATTCACGGTGCGTCTGAACCAACTTTAATTGAAAGGTCTTTGCATATGAGATTTTCCTCTATT